>RJWT010029866.1:0-14818 GCA_004365215.1 Cuniculus paca | reverse complement strand
TTTTTTTTGCGGCACCAGGGATTGAACTCATGACTTTGCATTTGCCAGGCAGGTGCTTAGACCGCTGAGCTAGATCCCCAGCCCTGGTGTTTTTGAGACAGGGTCTCACTATCCTGTTCAGGCTGGCCTTGAGCTCACTTTGTAGCCCAGGCTGGTCTCGAACTCACAACAATCCGCCTGTCTCAGCCTCCCGAGTGCTGGGATTACAGGCATGAGCCACCATGCCCAGCTTCTAATTTCTTTTATAGCCTCATGAAGTTGCTTCTTTACTTCAGTTGCCATCACTTCAGAAATTTCAGGTGCACGACTCCCAATCTCTTCTGTGTTTACTTCTTCTAGCCTTGCTCTGCTTGTGTTGGAGGTCAGAGACTGCCTTTTGCTTCTTCATCTTGACATGTTCCTGGACTAGTGGGTAGTGGGATCCTAAGCACTTCCCACATTGGCTACAATTTCTCTGAAGCAAGACTGTTTGGTTCTTTTTGTCAGTGCTGGCTACAGGTATCTGATGGTGGCCATTGTGTGCACTGATGCAGGGCTGTCTGTTGCTTCTCCCAGCTTGTGCTGATTCCCCAGTGGCTGGAGGAGTGGGTGTGGGAGTGGGGCTAGCCACTGCCTCCTAGCTGGTTACCGGAGCCAATCTTCTAGGATGGTTGCCATAGTGCACTTGGGGGTTCACATGGAGGTGGGGTCAGCTGCTGCCTGCACACCTGAGCTGGTCACGATCAGGGTCCTCCACAACAGCCCCTGGAGAGTCTGCAGGGGCAAGACTCACCGCCACCTCCAGACCGAGCTGGCTACCAGTGAGAAATCCCTGTGAAGGCTGCTGGAATGTGCATGGGGGCAGGGCTCAGTCCAAGCAATTTCCATGGGTCTACACCAAGCTAGGAGCTGCTGGAGGAAACTGGCAGAAGTTCTGGTTCTGGGATTATCCTACCTGACTCCAAAATGGCTCCCAGCCAGTAGGTCTCTCCTGTGGGAGAACTGAGTCCTCTGCACTCACCACCAGCCAGTGCAGTCCTCTGTGTCTGCTGCTCCCCTCCACCAATGCATCTCTTTGCAGAGTCTTCTGGGGTTGCTGGTCATCTGTCACCATGACCATTCATCCCCAGGTTCCAACAGCTCCTCTCACACAGTGAGTCTGGCTCCAGGCAAAGGCACCACCTGCTACCACCTTCTTCTTCCTTTAAGTTTTTCTTTTACTCTCTCTGTGGGCTTCAATTCGCACTTTTGATTCTTCCTGGGTTCAGGGGACCCACTTCCTTCCTTCTTGGCATGCCCACAATGCTATATTCCAGCATCTGTGCTGTGTCTCTCAGAGAGGCTGTTTACTCTGCTGCCTACTGTTCTGCCATCTTACCAGAAGTCCTGTTTTTTATTGTTATTGTTCCTTGTTTGGAACCTTATGTGGGAGATAGTCATGATAGAATTATGCTGTTCCTATGATCATGCTGCTATTGTAATATCAAAATACATTTGATGGAGACCACTATGAAGCAGTTGACTTTCTATGTTTAGCTGTGAGTCTGTCCCAGGCCTAAGTGTTGTCTGGAGATGGGTAGCAGATTCACAGTAAGTGAACCTCTATGAATCACTGGTCCTGGATGAGACCTGTAATGGCGTGTGATGCCAGTAATGCCTCAAAGGACAAGATAAGGCCACACCTGAAGACACTGGGCTCCAACCTCAATTAACTAGATATAGATTGCAGCTGTAGGCATCTCACTCCTGCTGTCTCAGTCCTGCCTTAAATGTCAACCTGGAGATAAGTTAGTTCTCCTAAATTAGCATGATTTGCTACTTGGAGAAGTCTTTGAACTGACTCTGAAGGTCCTGCTCAGTTCCCACACTTTCTCCAGTATCCCCTCTCTTTGTTTGAAAACCAAATAAATATGGGCTGCCCAGAGAAGTTTTTTGTCTAAGCCCTCAGAATCTCAATTCTGCTGGAGTCCTAAAATCATGCCATCTATCTCATTTATTTAAGCTTTCACTGTCCACTCATTTGGGAGATTGCAGGTCTGAACAGTCCATGATACATAATGATGTCAATTAGAAATTTTTAGGCCTCTATTTTGAGTTGATTTTTGCATATGATGATATTGTATATGGTCATTTCATTCTCATATGTGTGGATATTCAATTTTTCATTACCATTTCTTTTTTTTAAAAAGAGAATGAAATATAAAACCAATCAAAGTTATACAGAATTTCAAAACAAGATGATAGGAAATTTATAGTAGCACAATTTGTAATAGCTAAATTTTGGAAGCAACCCAAAGGACCATCAGCTGAGGAATGGATAAAAAAAGATGTGATATTTTTATACAGTGGAATACTACTCAGCTGTAAAGAAAGATAAACTTGATGCAACTAGAGATCATGCTCATAAGTGACATAAGTCAGACTTACCTGTGTAAACATTGTATTGTCATCGCCATTTCTTGAAAAGACTGTTCAGCTTCCTGTGGTACATGACCTTTGAGATGGTACAGGTGGTCTGTGCCTCCAGACAGTGTGCTCCTTCCTGTTGAGTGCAGGTGGGACCTGGGGACTTGCTACTGAGTAGGATGTAACAAAGTGATGGAAGTCACTTCTGTGTGTAGCGTTTTTCCCTTGCCATTCCACTCTCTTTCTTACTCATTCTGACAGACCCAACTGCCATCCTAGGAGCTGATGGCACTGAGGGCACCCTCCAGCCAGCAGCTAGTGAGGAACAGAGGCTCTGAACCCATGGCCTTCAGGGGACTGAATTCTATCCACAGGATTCTCCTAAACCAGCTGAGCCTTGAAATAAGAATGCTCTAAAACCTTGACTTTTGCTTCTTGAGACTCCTTTAGCTGGGAGACTTGGGTGAGTCAGGCTTGCTTCCCAAAGAAACTTTGAGCTGGTAAGTATGTGGAATTTTAAAGCTTTAGAGATTGTGTCACTAAGCAGAAGATAACTGTCTTAATAAATTTTCTCTCATTGCTGGGACAAAATATCCAACACCCAAAGTTAAAGAGGGAAAAGTTTATTTAGCTCATAGTTTGTGCAGGCTTCAGTCCTTAGTCAGCTGGTTCCAAGGGTGTCATGGCACAGGGACAACACTTCAAGGTGGCAGAAGATAGCAAAAACAGCAAGAGCAAAAGGGGAAGTAAGCCTTTTTCCCTCCCTTATGCTGTAAGCAGGCTACTGCCACACAGGGTGGGTATAGCCCTCACATCATCTCCCTGCCCTCCTCTTGCACAAGCTCAGGATGTTTGCAAAGTGATGACCCTAGCCCCTGCTGAGTCATTTAGTTAAACTTCTAAACTCAAGTTGACACAATGAACAACTTCATGGAGTGGTAAGGATGTGTCCTCTACACACTAGGATGTAGAACTGCTGAGCTACTTAGTTAAGCTTCTAGACTTCTCAAGTTGACATTATTTATCAGGCATTACAATCCATCCCTTATCAATTTGGCAATCCAACACATTTCTTTAAACCAGTTTTCAAATACAAAGACACAACTCAAAAACTATAACATACATTTAAAATTCTTAAGAATCAATTTTAAAAGATCTTTCCTTTCACAATTGCTAGCTGAAATTCTGTCTTCAAAGTCTGAAAGTCTATCTTCAGTCTCTTTCAAGTGGTTTTGCCAGCTTTTGATCAACATCTTAATTTCCTGGTTATCTCTTTGAATCTGATTCATGCATTGTAATTCCTCCCTTTATTGTTCATTCAAGGTTCCCATCATTTTCTTATGGTCCTCTTTTTATCTGTCTTCTTTAGATATGCTCAGAAATTCTTTCATTATATTTGTGATTTCTTCTTTTACTTGAGACATTATTTCTGATTTGATTACTTTTACAGCCTCATGAAGTTGTTTCTTTACTTCAGTTGCTATCCACTTGGAGATTTCAGGTGTGTGAATTCCACTTGCTTCCATGACATATCTCCCAAACTTGTTCTGTGTGGGCTGGAGGTCTGAGATTGCCTTTTGCTCCTTTGTCTTGACATCCTTCTGGGTTCCTCCCAACAAGTCAGTTGTGGGGTCCCAGGCACTACCCATGTTGGCTGCCCCTCCATGGTGTAGGGAAATGGGACTGACACCTGGGTTTCTCTGAACCCAGGTCCCCAGGGAGGTAGCAGAGCATGGGACAGACTTCTCCAGACTTGTGTAGCTACACTGAAGCTTCCCTGATGGCCAGGGGTGCATGGTGGAGGGGCTGCTTCTTCTCTCGGCCTGTGTGTCTACACCAGGACTCCCCCAGTGGTGCAGGCACACAAACGTTTGTTTTTCTAATTCTCCCAGTGGACCTGAAGGAAGCAAGGGTCTCCAACTGTGGCCTGTGGGCTCATAGGGCATATCTGGTAGCATCTCACTGCCTGTGCTGGTGGATCACAGGAAGCAAGCCCTCCAACAGTGGTGATGGGTGCACAGGGGCAGATTTAGCTGAGTCTCCCTGCCCATGGTGGCTGCCTGCAGGAAGCAAACCTTGCTGCATTTTAATTTAAAAGCACCTTGTTTAATCCAGTATCTTAAAATAGTGGGGGAAATTATGATACTAACTTTATGTATTTTCACCAAGCATTTTTGATATATTTTTTGTATTTTCACAGTGCATTAAGAATATTTTTCTTAAAAACTTTGATTGCAAGATTTTTCTTAAAAACTTTGATTGCAAGATTCAATTTATAAAATAGAGGATGGAAAAGAAAGTATGTTAACTTGCTGTTAACCTGCAAAAATAAGGTCCAGGGAGAATTTCCAAATTTGGTAATCAGTAATGTTAACTTTCCTCCTTTATCACCAGTGTCACAAGGCATGATATTTTTTTTATTTTGAAAAGAATACAACCAAACAAAACAAAACAGAGTAAAGTCAATCAAAACAAAGCAATGAACATGGAACATGACTTTGAAACAGTGTAAAAAAAAGCAAAACAAAAACAAAAACAAAAACAAAGCAATTGATAAGGCTACCATAATAGCTCTTGTTATCTGCAGTATACCTGCCCATACCATCAGGGATAAGTAAAATCAAACAAAATACAATGAACTAATACAGTAGAAACAAAACAAAACATAATAAAACAAAACAAACAAAGCAGAAAAATGTAAGCAATATAGAATTTCAAGATATTAGCAAAACAGCATTGGCTACCATATTTGTTATCTTCAGAATAGTTGCCTACACCTTCAGACATATTACAATCAAACCACACAAAATAGAGTAAAATCAATCAAAACAATGAAAGCCATACAGGGTTTCTAAACAAGCTAATTGGACATCCTCGATGGCTGCAATTTTATATTTTGTTATCTTTAAAGTAGCTGTCCATGCCATCAAGTATAATAAAATCAAACAAATCAGAATAAAATGAAACTAATCAGAACAATGAATACAATCTGAGTTTCAAATCATGATAATAGATTAATAGTGGTCATTTCCTTCCCTTTTAAATAATTCCTCCCCTTTGACTTTCCCAATATGTATTGTGCATTTTGGATCCCACTAACACCTTTAGTTTGTTATGCTATGGAGACAACACAAAATTCACCCTTGTGACTCTGGCCCATTACATCCATGAGCACTATTACCAGTTGCCTCTATCTGCCCACAAGAGCCTTGAGGTTATCTTCCTTTATAGCTGAGTAGGTTTCCAAGCCATGAAATCCCATGTCTTTCTTATCCATTCTGCCATTAATGGGCAGACTACCCCTATTATTTTTCCCCCCTCTGGCTCCCTGTCACATATGGCATTGTTCTCTCTCCTTTGACTTTCAGACTATGAATTTTCTTTCTAGCTAAATGTGTTTCTTGCATAGAGCATATTGATGGATCCTGTCTCCTGATCCACTATGCCTCTGTTTCGTTCTATTAGTGCCTTGAGGCCCTCTTGCACTGTAGTGTCTCTGCCATGCTATTTTCCTGCCATTGTCTCCCTATTTTTCCTCTCCATTCAGTTGACTAGCCCCACTTGATGGTCTCCCTCTGTCATTGTTCCTGAGACTGTGGTCCTTTTTCTCTCTCGCTAAAATGTCCTTTAGTGTTCTTTGTAGGCTTGGTTTGGTGGTCATGAATTCCTTGAGTTGTTCTTTGTCATGGAAATATCTTGTTTCTCCATTCATTTTGAAGGAAAGTTTTGTAGGGTACATGAGTCTGGGTTGGAAGTTGTTTTCTTTCAGGACTTGCATTACTTCACTCCAGCCTCTTCTTGACTTGATGGTTTGTGTTGAGAAGTCTGCTGTGATTCTGATGGGTTTTCCTTTATAGGTGATCTGTTTCTTTTCTCTAACAGCTTTTAATATTCTGTTCTTGAGTTGAATTTCTCGGATCTTGATTATTATATGTCTGGGTGTAGATTTGTTTTGGTTATGGCTAGCTGGAGTTCTATATGCCTCACTTATTTGAATGTCATATTCTTCTCTTATGCTTGGGAAGTTTTCATGAATTATATCCGTAAATAAGGTCCTGATGTCATTTGTCTTGACACCTGCTTCTCCACTCACATTTTTAATTCTTAAATTATGCATCTTTGAGTTGTCCACCAGCTGTTGAATTGTTACTTCCTGAGACCTTGTTATTTTTAGGAGATCTTGCCTTTCACGATCATAGGCTGCAACCCTGTCTTCAAGCTTTGAAAGTCTTTCTTTAGTTTCCCTCATGTCAACTTGCCAGCTATCAAATGAATGTTTAATATTCTGGATATCTCTTTGAATCTGTTTCATGCATTCTAGGTCTCTCTTATGCTGTTCATTCATGGTTTCCCTCATTTTCCTATGCTCCTCTATTTTTTTTTTATCTGTTTCTTCTTTAGAGATGCTTAGTATTTCTTTTATTATGGCTTTCATTTCTTGTTTTACCTGGGATAGAATTTCTGTTCTAATTTCTCTTATAGCTTCCTGAGGTTGTTTCTTCACTTCAATTGAGAGCACTTCAGACATTTCAGGTGTGCAATTCTCAATTTCCATGTTTTCCTTTTGTGGAATTGCACCACTTGGGTTGGATGCCAGAGATTTCCCTCTCCCTCTTCATCTTGGCATATTCTTGATTTCTTCTACCCCTGAGTAGTGTGGTCCCAGGCACCCCAGCACTAGCCACAACTTCTAGCCAGTGCTGGCTATGTATATCTGATGTTGGGTGCCTGTGTCTCTGCACTGAGCTGGGGACCAAGCCACCTGGGGTTTGCATGGGAGCAGACCTGGTCAGGGCCTGGGAATCTAAGCTGTTTAGCTATATTGTCTGAAACGCGTGTGGGAGCCAATCTCCAACCAATCAGCTTCCGCAGGTCTACCCACAACCTGGAGCTCCCAAATGAGTTTTTTTTTTCTGGCTTTCTTCAGGCAACTTCCGCGGATCCACCCACAACCTGGCACTGATGCCAGTAATTAGCAGTCTTGGCCCCCTGGTGACGTAACCTACCCAACTCCAAGATGGAGCCCAGCCATCACTCTCTCCCGTGGGGTGTGGGTGGGGTGGGATTCCAAACACTCACCCACTGCCAGCACAGATCTCCACACCTGCAGCTCTCCTTCACTCCCGCGCCTCTCCCACAGAGACCTCTGGGGTCAACCGCAGCTGCGACCATGACCGCAACCTTGACCGTGTGTCTCCAGGCTCAGCAGGTCTTCTGGTGGGGTGAATCCAGCTCCAGGCTGAGGCGCTGCCAGCCACCACCTTCTTCTTTGTTTAAATTCTTTTTATTCTCTTTGTGGGCTTCAAGTCATATTTTAGATTCTTCCTTGGTTCAGGGGACCCAGTTCCTTCCTTCTTGTCCTCTCCGTGATGTTATATTCCAGCATCTGAACTGTTTCTCTCAGAGAGACTGTTTGCTGCTTACTGTTCCGCCATCTTTAGCTCCCTTATCAAGGCATGATTTTTCAGAGTGAAACAACTCTTCTGCATTTTTGTCTTTGGAGAAAATAAAGTTGTCTAAAAATACTACTAATTTTACTCAAAAAAAGAAGTTACTATTGGTATTTTATGAAGAATAATTTGCACAGAATTGAAACACAGTGTCCAAAGACCATTGTTTTTGTTACTTTTTCTTCATTGCTGAGACAAACACCTGATACCCAAAATTAGGGAAGAAAAAGTTTATTTAGCTTACAGTTTCAGGAGATTTCAGTCCATAATCAGTTGGCTCCAAAGCAGGGTGGCATGGCACTGGGGCAACACTTCAAGGCAGCAGCTGGAGCCAAAGAGAGCAGCTGTTCATGGCGGCTGCAAGTGGCAAGAGCAAACCACGCCAAAGAGGAAAACACGCCCCTATTCCAACCTTACATTGCATGTCAGCTCTACCCCTGGGCGGGTGCAGAACCGCCAATCCCAGCACTAGACAAGGAGTCAATCACAAACACTAGACTTAGCCACTTCTATGACTACATGAGGTTTGGGGGGGCCATCTATATACAAACCATAACATTCCACCCCTGGCCCCCCAAAGACTCATGCACGTCCCTTATACAAAAGACATTTAGTCCATCTCCATGAGTTGCCAAAGTCTTAGCAGTTTCAGCATTGAAACAGTTTCAGCCTTGCTGAAAAGTCCAAGTCCCAAGTCTCTGAAATGTAAGGCAAACTCTTAGCTGCAAGTGAAAACAAAGTTAAACACTTCTAACATGCAAGGGCACAAGACAAACATTTTCATTCCAAAAGTTACAAACAGGAGGGTACAAAGCATTGCAAGCAAAACAAGCCCAAAAACTAGCAGGGTAAATGTTAAGTCCTGTAGCTGTATGTCCAGCATCTGAAGCAATCTGTGGCAAATTGTGAGCTCCAAAGGGTTTGTGTGGTTCCACCCCTATGGCACTTCTAGTGGTCACCAATCCCATGGCATCTGTCTTGTGCTGGCTGTGTTCGCCCATTGCAGGTTTCCTTAGATGATCCATGTTCCTGGCTTTTTCAAACTTCTACAGTCTCCATTGCACCTTTGGCTTCACACTCATAGCTTCATACATTGCCCTCTCAGGGGTGCACTGCCTGGCCTCCTGGGCCCTCTGAAATCAGGGTGGAAGCCTCTTTAACCTCAGAATACATACATTCTCCATGCGGCTAAAACCAGCATCATGTGGATGCTGCCAAGGTCTGTTGCCAGCTGGAGCAGTAGCCAGGCTTTCCCCTTTCTTAGCCATAGGGGTCAAGCACCTGGATCACTGGGCACTTGGAACCTGACTGCAAGGAACAGATTCTCTATGTAGCCATTCTGGAATGTTGTGCTCTGTAGCATTCTCCCCCGGGGAATGTCTTTCACTTTTGCAATTTGGAAGCTGCAAAGGGTTGAGACTTGCTGCTTTCTGGGATGTCTCAAGACCATCTGTTGTATTTCTGTGTTCCTTCTCAGCAATCGAGGTTTCAGCTCTATCTTTACAGTCAGTTTTCTGACCAAACTCACAACATTTTAAATCACCATGCTGCGCTCTTTGCTCTTGATTTCCAACATAAATCTAGCTAAAAGCCCCCAACAATAGCCATGCCACTGCCTCAACATTTGACTGCCTTGAAATTTTCTTTGCCAAATTAATCTGGCTATTGCCCTTAATCTCAGTCTCAGGCAAAGTCTCTGGACATGAGCAGAATGCAGACAAACTTTCTGCCAAGCCATAACACACATCGTGTGGAGTCCAACACCCAATACAGTCCTTCTTCACAGCAGAAACCTCCCGAGCCTGGTCTTTACCAGCAGGCTCTCTATCATCCTTCTGGTCTCCTGATCTCTGACCAGAATCTCCCCTACAGAACAGCCTAAGCTGTTCCAGCTCTATGCATACAGGCAACATCTCTGAACCTTTCCAAACTCTTCCCACAAGCCATTCCCAAAGGCTCTTGAGCCACATGGTCAGGTATGGTCACAGCAATGGCCCCACTCCCAGTACCAAATTCTGTTTTGGTTACATTTTCTTCATTGCTGAGACAAACACCTGACACCCAAAATTAGGGAAGAAAAGGTTTATTTAGCTTACAGTTTCAGGAGATTTCAGTCCATAATCAGCTGGCTCCAAGGCAGGGTGGCATCGCACTGGGGCAACACTTCAAGGCAGCAGCCGGAGCCAAAGAGAGCAGCTGTTCATGGTGGCTGCAAGTGGCAAGAGCAAACCACGCCAAAGAGGAAAACACATTCCGACCTTACATTGCATGTTGGCTCCACCCCTGGGTGGGTGCAGAACTCACACTGCTAATCCCAGCACTAGACAAGGAGTCAACAACAAACGCTAGATTTAGCCACTTCTATGACTACATGAGGCTTGGGGGGGCCATCTATATACAAACTGTAACAACAATATACATTCATTTTGGATTATTGTATTGTATTGTAGGGATGAGGAGGGAGACATAATGTGAAAATGACTAGTGTAAGTCTTAATATTGAGGTTCCTGTTATTTATTTTTGAATGCATTGAATGCATGTGGTGGTGATGGCAGCGAGGGATTAGGTTATATGGGTATAAAGGTTTTAAGCAAAACTTTGAGGTTGCTAGGGAGGTTTCAACTACCATAATTAAAAATATTTTCAAAATTTTATTATAGCCAAGAGCCTAGATTTTTCTTCTCCAGAAAGAATGAAATATTGGCCCTTAAGATAACATGAGAGAGAAAGCTGGCTGACCCTGTAGACTGATGAACTTTGGAATGGGCTATGGAATGAAATTGTGAAATCACACTCACTGGCTGCCTACAAAAGTAGAGTATTTTCTCATCTGTCTTGTATGTAAGGATTGATGTGGGATTGGGCGCAGGAGAATAAAGAGATGGCTCAAGCCCTGTCTAATCTTAAAACTGTCAAATTTTTGGAGTGAAATGCACAGTGTTGTGTAATAGGGAAGCAATACATCTCTTATCAAACAGACATTTTACAAATAAGAATTTGTAATTCTTGGGAATATTCTTAGGAATTGATTAATAAAAGATTTGTAATATATTATTACCCTTATTTATAAACTTTATTTTAAAATGATGTCTACATGTGGCACACTTTTATTATTTGTATATGATTTACATAGTGCATTGTATTGTAATAATTGTCTATGCAGACTTCTTTTATCTATTTAGCTTGTGTCCTTTTCTAGGCAGGTACTGTGTCTCTCCCATTATAGTCCTAGAATTCAGCATAGTCCTGGAATGTAGGAGGGGCCAATTCATGGAAGCAGCTCTTGAACTATTTCTAATGGACCAAGCTGACCTGGAGAGATCCATGCTGGTCTTGCTCCTGTGATCTTGTAGAATTTATTTTACCTAGTTCAGAGTCATTGTCATTTCTAATTTCTTTACCTTTGGTACTGATTTTTTTTTAATGACTAAGAGAAACAGTGTATTTTAGTGACAGGGCATGGACTTTGCCAGCCTAAAAATATGCTTATGGGTTCTGTTAGCAAATTAGTAGGCATCTTAGATTATAAAATGGTGTTGTCAACAGTGCTCACCACATAGAGGTTTGCAAAGAACTAAGTGCAATAAAGTATTTAATGAGTTTTAGCATGATAATTATATAATGGGGGAGGAAAACAATAGTACCTGTTATTGACCTGTCCCTGTAGCCCCAACAACACCTAATACTACTTCTGTGGAAGGCATGCCTTCTGGTTGGACAGAAGTAGTAAGTCAAAATTTGACTAAGTAGGCCAAGGGTGCAGTGGGCAGGGACTTACACTGGACCTTACTAAGTTCTCATTTGACTTAGTGTTGGGCATGCCTTAATTCAATATATTTTAATTATTCCTCTCACAATTATTGCTTTTATTAAAAAGAAGATGCCTCTGTAATCCCATATCCCTGTGAACCTGAGGCAGTGTGAGCTCAGCTTGGGTAATTTAGTATCACCTTGCCTCAAAATTAAAAATATAAAATATGAAAACAGATGAGTATATAGATCAGTGCAAAGGTCCTGGATTCAATGTGTAGTACTACTACTATACTATGGCTATTACTATGCTACTATACTACTACTACTGTACTATTACTATTACTACTATACTACTACTGCTGCTGCTGCTACACACATACACACACACACACACACACACACACACACACACACACAATGCTTTTACCTAAACCCTCATCAATCCTCTCTACATTCAAGAGGATTTACATACCTTCCCTGTCTTGGTTACTTTTCTCTCATTGCTGGACAAACACTTGACACCCAAAGTGAAGTAAGGAAAGGTTTATTTAGCTTACAGTTCCTGGAGATTTCAGTCCATAATCAGCTGGCTCCAAGGCAGGGTGGCACTGCTCTAGGGCAACACTTCAAGGCAGCAGCCAGAGCAAAAGAGGGAAACAAGCTTCTTCTCCTCCCTTATGTTGTACATAGGCCACCTCCTCCCTTCAGTGTGGGTGTAGCACTCACAAAACCACCTTGCCCTCCTTTCACAGGATGAGGATATTTACAAAGTAAGAACCCTGGCTCCCTGCTGAGTCTCTCAGTTAAACTTCTAAACTTCTCAAGTTGACACAATGTATCAACCATAACATTCCCTTAATACCTCATTTTTCCATGTCAATTTTCTAAAAGTAGTACCTTATAATTTCATTAAAAATCCATTCTCAAAAGCCACGACGAATTTCAAGACTTCCATTCAGAGAAACATAATTGCTATAACATGTAAGGTAGTTTTATGACAACACAGTATAATTTTAAAGTTTTTGTTTTTAAGGCAGAAAGTGTATTTATAGAAACCATTGTTATTAATTTTTATGAATTAAATAAATACAATTCTGTGTATCCTATTATACTTTAATGTCTCAGAACCTGTTAAAAGCAAAAACTAAGATGGTAGATAAACTAGTCTTTGGCTATTTGATCTTTTCCCCAGCCTTCTTCTACCTACTACACTATTTGTGTACATTCTTGGGGTTTTTTTGTGTGCTAGATCTGAGCTAGCAAAATTACTGATGGGAAATTGGGTTCCAGGCACTTCCCACATTGGCTACAATTTCTCTGAAGTGAGAGTGGTTTTTCTACCCAGTGCTGGCTATGGGTATCTGATGGTGGGTGCCTGTGCTTCTCAACTGAGCTGGGTACCAGCCCCCAAGGGCCTTTGGAGTTTGCACAGTAGCAGAGCAGGCCAGGGCCTACGGACCTAAGCTGGCTAGGAATTTACATGATGTTGTCTGGAATGCGCATAGGAGCGGGACTTAGTCCAAGCGGGTCTGCACTCAACCTAGAGCTGCTGGAAGAAGCCAACAGCAGTCCTGGCTCTGGGTTTATCCTGCTGGACTCCAAAATGTCTCCCAGCCAATCGCTCTCTCCTGTGGGAGGACTGACTCCTCTGTATTCACTGCCAGCCAGCACAGACGTCCACATCTGTTGCTCTTCTCCACTGCTGCACCTCTCTGCAGAGACCTCTGGGGTCGCCAGCTGCCACCATGATTGTGCATCCCCAGGCTCCCAGAGCTCCTCTCATAGGGTGTGTCAGGCTCCAGGCTAAGGCACCGCCAGCTATCACCTTCTTCTTGGTTTAAGTTTTTCTTTTTACTCTCTCTGTGGGCTTCAGTTCACATTTTAGATTCTTCCTGGGTCCAGGGGACCCACTTCCTTCCTTCTTGTCCTCCCCATGATGTTATATTCCAGCATCTGAAGTGCTTCTCTCAGAGAGTCTGTTTACTCTGCTCCTTACTGTTCTGCCATCTTCCTGGAAGTCTTCAAGGAGTTTTCAATTCTCTTAAACACCTCTCACTTTTCATTAAGCAAGCCTTTCTGTGGGACTGCCTACATAAACCCTGATGTGTGTGGTGGGCTTCTTAGGAACTTAGTAACTTAGATTAATGAACAGAAACCTTTGTACTTTCATTTATGTTTATATGTAGTAAGTTTTTGGAAACTTTTTCCTTTAAGTACAGAATTCAGGTATTTCAGAAAAAGATTTATGAGGCTATAGCCTCATGAATTCCTGTGACCCCCTTTTTAGATAAAAATTTGCATAACCATCATTTTTAGATGATGGAAAAAGGGACAGAGGAGGCAGAAGACAGAGTATGTGTGCATCTTTCTTGTCAGATGAGACACTGTATTTCACGGAGAGAAAGGGTTTTGCAGTCCAAGTTGCAGACAGACCACAGCTATGAAAGGGCTTTCTCCTGTCCTGATCTCTCCACAAGGAGGCATATTAAAGGACTGATTTATACCATGGATGTTATCAGTTCTCAGAGTGTTCTGGATATATGTACTAATCTTAATCAAAGATGGTGCCAAAAGCGATGGCCAAGAATCCCAGGTTCTTACTTACTGTTACTTGATTTATATAGCATTAGGGATTAAACAGAGCATTTGCAGCTTCCAGGCACTACTTTTGATTATTTATAATTCTTTAAGCTCCTTTGAAAGACACAAAGTCACATAAGTAGGCAAGGTGGTCTCAGCCTGAGGAGAATGAATTTCTTCTACTTACTGGTATTGCTCTTCATAGAATGCATACTATTTTGAGACAGTGTCAGGAGATCACAAGTATTCTCTGAATGCTCAAGATCTGTAGCTGAGATACATAATTTTTTTTGTATGAAAGAGATGTTCACAATAACTATTACAACAAGTCTTCCAACTTCAATGAGACAATATTTCCTGCTGATACATTTGTGATCCTCCCATAACTTAAGTTTACGGTGTGAGATAAATTTGTTTGAAGAGAAAAACAAATTGATAATGAATTATGGCACAGACCCCCTGTTTCTTGGATGTATTCTGTAAACATTCATATAAAATTATTTGAAAAAGTAGTCAACAATGTTTAGTGCCAAAATAACTTAGCCGTTGTTAATAATAGTCTTCTTTCTTTATTTGTGCTATTGTGACTGCCTCAGTGTCTGAATCAATTCAACATGTTTACCTTTCAGGTAATTTTGATTTGGAGAGA
>RJWT010029865.1:0-14682 GCA_004365215.1 Cuniculus paca | reverse complement strand
TATTATGTTATTCCATTTAATAGTAAAAGTCATATAGCAGTGAATTCGATCACAGTTTTTGAAAACCACTAGGTCCTAGTTCCATATCTGACTCAGCTATTACTTAAAAGAATCTGAGCCTACTTACCTTTCTTTCCCTCTGTTCTCAAATAAGGAAATTTAAATAATAGTATGTTATTAGAATCAAATGTTATAATACTATACATGCAAAACTACCATTATCTTACTCAGGATATCATAGATTCTTACTAAACATAACTAAGTTACATTAAGTTCAGTCTTAATAAAATTTAAGCTCCTTCCTTACACTATTTTAAATATATTTTGATTATCTGAATCCAGTTCATCTTTTTCAAACTTTTAATAATTCATAGAGTAGAATAAAATAATATTGCTTAGAAGCCTGGGTGACAATTAAGAACTTATTTACACGTAATGTCATGTATTCTCAGTATTTTATGTCATTTGAAATTTTACTCCATAAAGAAATGCTGTACTTAATACATAATTAAAATTTCCCCAAGTTTTTGAACAAAATTTATTGCAAAAAGACTTTATTTATTGAGTAAAGTTACATGATCCTTGATTAATAATACTGTTTGATAATTTGAGAAATGGAAGTTTACTTCCAATTCCATTAGTGATCATAGCTATTTCTTTAAGATACTTCTCTTTATGTTAAAGTGAAACATTATCTATCCAGTACAATGAATATTAATCATGACATAACATTACTTTTAGCTTTTATTTTTGTTGGTATAAGTAGGCTGGTCCTATTAGTTTTGTTTTATATATAGTGTAATACATTTATGAATAGATGTTCATAAGAAGTTTATAGTACAAACTATTTTTCTACAGATATACTTTTGTCTTTCATACTTCTGCATTAAGTTTTCAAGTAACTTATTTGCAATGGTTATATTTATATTTAAAGCTGAAGTTTTCTTTTTCTTTTTTACCAACTTTTGTTATCACAGTTTGATTCTATACCAAGTTCATTCAGGACTCCTAGTAGTATATATGTGTGGATATAATATTTATATATCTTGATATTACTATTCTTTTAATATACAAGCATACACATCCTTGTAATCTTGTAGATTGTAAATGTGTTAGAAGATAAATGTTAAAATGCATTTTTCTTTTTCATTTATTAAATATTTTCAGTTTATTTTCCTTCTTGGCCATTTTCAGTAATATTTATTGTAGCAATCAACTTCTGTGAAGGTTTCATAACTATAGAGCCTTCTACAATGTTCTCTGAAATGTTTTATTTATACATTGAACTATCATGGTCTTTTAGTTATAATTATACTCTTAATTATATTAAATAAATCTACTGTGGTAGATTAACTAAAATGATCAACTTGTAACACCCAGCTGAACTCAATCAGTTTGGTTCTGAGTGTAGAAGGCCCATCTTTAGATTGTTGCTAACAGCTTAAAAGGAGAACTGGAGGGAAGATGGTGTGCTGTTGATCCTCCTGGTGAAGCTTGTCATGCTGGTTTTCCTGGTGTAAACTCAGCTGTTCTCATTGGCAGAAGAGCCCAGGTCTTTGCTGTCATTGAGGATGGCTACAGTTCTCTTCAGGGGAGCTCTGGTCCTTACCTGGAGTGTCTCTTCCTGGCTCCAGTGCAGATCCATCAGCCTGCTGGCACAAATCCTTCACCTTACTGATGTAGACTTTCAGACTTCCACCACTGGCTTTGGTGCCTTCCCATTGCAGAACCTTGGTACAGACTTGCATGAGACATTGTCATGGATTCTAGGACTCGAAGAGACACTGCCATTGGCTCTAGGTATTCAGCTGAACTCACACAGGACATTGCCATAGTATTGTAGTTAGGGTTTGCAAGGGAAAGGAACTAATAAAGGACATATAATTGATAAGATTATTTTATAATATTCACCCAAAGAGTCAAATGCAAAAAAGTGTGGGCAATGTGTCCACACACTAGAGATTCAAGTAATCCAGCTAAAGGCCTGGATCCTACAGCAATATCCTGCATGAGTCCTGTTGAAAACTTAGAGCCCATGGCAATGTCTCATGCACGTCTGTATCAAAGAGCTGCACTGGAAAGGCCCAAAGATCAGTTGTGAAAGCTAGAAAGTCTGTACCAACAGGACAAAGTATCAGTACCATCAGGTTGATGGGCCTGCACTGGTGCCAGAAAGCAATGCTCAAAGAACCACAGCTCCCCTGAAAAAAAGTACAGCTGAGTTCATATCAAGAAAGCTAGAGCAGCAAGCTTCTCCAAGGGAATCAGCAGCACACTTCTTCCCCTCCAGTTCTCTTTTTTTTTTTTTTTTTTTTTGGCACTGGGGATTGAACTCACAACCTTGTGTTTGCCAGGCAGGCACTTAAGCCGCTGAACTAGATCCCCGGCCTTGGTGTTTTTGAGACAGGGTCTCACTATGCAGCTCAGGCTGGCCTTGATCTCACTTTGTAGCCCAGGCTGGTCTCGAACTCACAATGATCCACCTGTCTCAGCCTCCCGAGTGCTGGGATTACAGGCGTGCGCCACCACACCCGGCCTCTTTTTTATAGTGTTGGCAACAATCCTCAGCTAGGCCTTCCACACCTAGCGCCACATTGCTTCAGTTGAGCTGAGTGGTACAAATTGACCACTAGTTAATCCACCACAAAGGGGGTTCCGACCCTCAGCTGGATTCTTTATGTCTCTAGTGTGTGGACAGATCTCTTGCACTTTCCTGCAGTTGACTTTTTGGGTATATATTATAAATATAATCCTATAAATTGTATGTCCTATATTAAGTCTATTCTCTTGCAAATCCTGACTACAACTTTTTTACACTTAATCATCAGTCCTATTGTATTTATTTTCTTATTCATTAAGAATTTTTTCAAGAGGAATTCTCTTTGTTTCCCTTCCTTTTAAAATAATTTTTACATTTTTTTAACCAAAAATCCAAGCTTTTCCCCTTACTCACATTTTCAAAGCCTTATTAGAATCTTCCTTTCTTTTTCTTTCAAGGGTGGAGACTGTACCCAGGGTCATGTGTATGCTTAGTGTTTGCTCTATCTCTGAGCCACAGCCCAAGGACCAAAATGTTTCTATATGCATTTTTAATCAAGCTGAAGGAAAAAGTAGAAATTTTCTTACTAAAATTGAAGTAGCTGTATTTTTTATGAGAGCAACTGTTATCAAATATTCAAATTCAATTTATAAGACAAATCAAGTTCACCTGTGAGCATTTATTCTTTACATGTCTTTGTATCTGCTGCTTCCTAACAGTCTTCACATCTAGAAGCTTCCTGTATTTCAAATTTTGGGTAGATTTAAATAATAAAAGAAAATACTAAACTAAAAGTAATGTTTTTACTTGGAATACTTGTTTAGTTGCATCCAAGAACTTGACTTGTTCTTTGTGGAATGTTTCTAATGATTAAAGGACAAAATATATCTCTAAATCCCTAAGATGGTGCCGCCCAAGACCTCATTTAAAACAGATCTCAATATGAACAAGTGAAGAACTAAATTTCAAAGTTTAAATCAATTAAGATCATTATAAATCAAGGGAATTATTTAGAATGATTTCTTGACTTCTTATGTTCATGTTATTACCTGACCTTAGTATGTGGGTGTGCAATTTTAATTATATATATGGACCAATGTGAAATTTTCTCAAGAGTAAAACAGAGGGGTGAGTAAACACAGATTTTCAGGAAAGTAGACCAACTGTACAAAATAAATAAAATTTCATATATACTGAAGCTAGAGGAAAGCTATCTCATGTCATTGTCTGCAAAATCATGTAAAAATCTTTCCAATTTAGACTTAATGGCAGGAGGACACTTGGATTTATTATAATCTTCATTGATTGCAAACTCATCACTCTGAACAAAACATGGTTCGTAAAATCAATGAACCTTAAAAAGGACTCTTCATATGGAAGGAAAAGGGCTAAATGATCACAAACAAAATGAGCAATGGCCACAGATCTTTTTTTATCCTGGTACCAGATATGTTATAAGAATTAAAGGAAAGATTGATTAATCATCCCATTAAATCAAATGAATTTATGGAAGTATAGTTAATGAAAATGGAGCTCACAAGCCCTGTCCACTCACATCAGTGTTATCATAAGCCTACCATACCATGTGACTACCACCAGGGCGAAAACCAATATATTTCCAACATCACTGAAGACTACTCTGTTTCCTCTTAACTCTGCCCTTTCAAAAGGAATTATCATCAGCTTAATCTTATTTATTTATTTATTTATTTATTTATTTTTGTACCAGGAGCTGAACTCAGGATCTTGCCCTTGTCAGGAAGGCACTTATGCCACTGAGTTATATCCTCTGCCCAGCTTAACTTTTAAAAAATTTTTTTCTTAGCATATATAAATTGTATGTATTAGTAGGGTTCAGAGAGATATTTTCACACATGCATACAGTGGGCACTCATCATATCCAACCTCCTCTTTTCCATACCAACACCTGAATCTTTTATCCATCTCTACCGAGCATTACTCTACTTTCAGGTCAACATATTTAACTTTCATATATGAGAGAGAATATGTGGTATTCATCTTTTAAAGTTTTTCATTTATTTATTTCTTATAGAAACATTAGTCTTGTTAAATTTCGCAGTCCTTCTGCCTCAGTGCCCAGAGTAGCTGGGATTATAGCCATGCATCATCATATCCACTGTTTCTTTGACTGTCTTATTTTACTTAATAGTCTTTACTTCCTTCATTTTGCTGCAGACCATGAGATTTCCTTTTCCTATATGGCTAAATAATAAACCTTTATGTAAATATACCACATTGTCTTTATCCATTCAAGTGTTGATGACCATCTAGTATATACTATATGTCTGAATAAAATAAACAGTGCTGAAAATAACATGGCCACATAGAAGTCTCTTTCATGAGCTGATTTCATTTCCTTTGTTTATAGACCTAGCAGTGGGATATGTAGATCATAACTTCTAACCATATATTTATACTCCTGTTTATTCTCTATTTCTATAGATAATAACATCTACTGTTAAAATTTAATGCATTTTGTGTCATTTAATCATTGTATTAGTTGATTTTTATTGCTGTGACAAAATATTTACGCTTATGCAAAAGTTTATTTTAATTTAAAACAGGACTTTATGGACTTTGTGACATTTTAGAAAAATAGACATTTATAGAAAAAATAAAAATAGTACAGAATTCTCAAATATTTTTCTTTTTTCATATGTCACTTGTTCTTTTTCTTTCATCATCCGTTCAGTGTCTGTGAGTATATACTGTATCTTTCTTTTTGAAACATTTCAGAGAAAATTTCAGTTATGACAGTCCTTTATTCCTAAATACTTTATTGTATAGGTCATAAACTGAGGAATTCTACGTAGTCACAATAAAAGTCAGGAAATACAATATAAGACTGTCAGTGAGTTCTGTTTCTATTGTAGTTACATTGATCTTTGGGTAAGGCCATATTTGACATCTTACTAATACAATTACTACTTTTGCTTTTTGCAATGAATAAGCCCCTTTCAGGAAGATACCATTTGAGACTCTTAGCCTGATATGCCTCAAAATTCCACTTAATAACTGTTTTGTCCACTGATATTCTATTTTAAATGATGTGTAATGTTTTCAGTCATTGAGATTATTAGGTTCCATATCAGCCAGTGTTTTAACAGAGAAACATGTAACACAAGATGTACAAATACGTAAGAATTTACAAGACTGGCTTATAATGGCCAGGCACAGAGTCAGATGAGGAAGAGTACAGAGGATCTGTCTGCACATTGGAGAACAAAGGAGTCAATCCAAGGTCTGGAATTCACTACAGTATCCCATGAAAGTCCCTATCAAGAGACTGAAAGATCTATGCTGCAAGCTGAAGAGCCTATTCTGGAAGCCAGGACATGATGTCCAAGGTGAAGGTGAAGACTGGAGCTCCTTGGAAAAAACCAAGAGCCCATTCATCCTTCTTCATCTCCCCTTAATACTATCCAGGCAAAAAGCTGCCTTACAGTGGGTCTTCCACCCCCCAGGGTGAGGAATTGCTGACCCCATTGAACTGAGCTTCTCTTTAACTGAACTTCTCCAATTGACACATTCACTCAACCATCACAGTTCTCATACAGGCCATAATTTAAATTTCTTCCTAGTTCCCTTTTCCCTTCCTTTCTTTTTCCCCTTCCTCTTCCCTTTTCCCCTTGCCCTCAGAATGCTGGACCCTGTCCCATTTGCAAGAAAACTATCTATCCTTTATTACTCTCTTTAATGTACTTTGCCTTACTCAAATGAGATAGACCATTAAGTTATTTATTTCACTACATTATATTTTTCAGATACACTGCTTTACCTACAAATGTCTTAAATTTATCCTTTAGCCTAATAATATCCCATTATGTGTAGATACCATATTTATCCATTAGTGTGCTGCCAGACATAGAGTCTGCTTTCATGATTTAGCTATTATGAATTATGCTGCAAACTTTGGCATGCATGTATCACCACAGTATGAGGCCTTTAGCTGTTTGGAGGAGATACCAAGAAGGGAAGTGGGCAAATCATATGAAATTTATAATTTTAGTTCTTTGAGAAATTTTCACACTGAATCTATGATGAATGTACTAGTTTATACTCCAACCAATAATGTAGATTGCTCTTTATTCGCAGCAGCTAGGTCAACGTTTGTTATCCTTTAATTTCTTAAGGATTACTATTCTTTTAGATGTAAGGCAGAATATTAGCATTGTTTTAATTTGCATTTCTGTAGTGGCCAGAAATGTTGAACATTTTTCATATATTTGTTGGCCAGTCTTCTGAGAACTATCTGTTTATTTCATTAGTCCACTTTTGATTGGGTCCTTTATCTTAGGTAGTCTAATTTTTTGAGTAATTTGTGTGTGCTAGAGAGTAGTTCTCTGTGCACTAGTTGGAAAATTTTTTTCCATTCTATAGGTTGTCTCTTCACTGTATTAATTGGTTCCTTTGCTGTGCAAAAGATTTTTAATTTGGTGCAATCTAATTTGTTGATTCTTTCTGTTATTTCTTATGTAATCAACTGATATATAATTATTGTAATGACAGTGAAGCTACTATTTTCAGCTGTATAACTCTTTTTACTGTTTTTAACTGATTTCTTCTGTTTTAGAAGAACTTTTCTGTATCTTAGGTTAATTGTTTAATATTTATGTGGTCACATGGATTTTAACTTTTGAACTATCTCAAACTGGATCACTGGTAACCTGTTGAAACTGAATCTATTATATTTTTAATACATACTCATTAGTTTCTTTACTTTGTGGGAATGCACGATATTAAAGATTGATCTAATTGTTTTCCTTTCAGGCCTTGGGGTCAGTCCCTAATCCTTTCAGTGAAAGCTGGTATATAGAAAGCAATATATTTCCACACTATGTGTTTTCATTGCAACTAGATATCATTTCTTGTAGATCATCATAGGGCCTTGAGGTTCACTTTGATATTTCCAATTCCAGTTCATCACTGTTCTCTTCTTTCTATCTTTACTCATTTCTAAATTTGCACCCCTGTAATCTAAAGGTAGAAAGCATGAACTCTTTATACACAATATATTTATTTGTTCACTCAAATAATGTGTAAGTAGTAGTTTCAAATTTTGTTTATATCACTGTTATAAAGAAAAGGAAACAAGGAAGAGAAAGAGACACAGAGAGGGAGAGAAGAAAGGTAAACCTTATGAATTAGAGCATAATATTTCTTGAGATATCTTTTTACCTTTAACCTAAGGATTTATTGCCCACAAATAACTTCATAGTTATTTGAATTGCTTTTACTTATTTCTTCCCATGTTATTTTCTTTTACTTATTTTGCATATATTTCTGTACATATTTTCATGTCTTTAATCAAATCTGGGATATTTTTCCATTTTAGGCAAGTGTTTGAATGAACATGCCAATTTGTATATAGTACAATTGTAAAAGTTTTCACACAACTAAATTTAATTCTTGTCCATCAAAGTCTTACCAATTTTTCTACCTACAAGCTATGATGGAAAAAAAAAACCAACATTGTCATTCTATCACTTATATATTGTTTGAGTATTTTTCCTAAGGTTTCACATGTGAAAATTGACCCTCATTGTGGGGTATCATCAGTATTACAGAACTCAAGTTTGTTACTCTCCACTTAAAACACACAATTACTTTAGGACAAGTTATTGGAATAAGGAAAAAATGATTTATTTGGAAAGTCAGCAAAGCAAAGAAAACCATCACCAACAAAGATCATCTGACTGAGAGGTTGCAGGAATAAGGCTTACATAGACTGCAGGGAAGGGCTAGCAGATAGGTAATTGCCATAGTAGTTACAATTTTCTGTTAGTCTACTTGTCTAATGTAGATGTTGCAGTTATCTTTTGGGTCCTGGGTTTTATAAATGTAAAGCAAATTTACTGATTGGGAAGTCTTATGACTCAGGTTATTTTAGTGTCTTTTCCCAGCAATAACTAATCCTGAAGTTAACCTTTACTATAGGGAAAGCATATTTTGCAAAACAATGGAGAAGATAGCCAAAGATAACTTTCATTAGAGAACAGGGCAAAAGAGTAAAAGGCAACTATCACAGAAGAACACACTTAACCAATTAGGCAGTTTCAATCAGAATTGCCACCTATAGAAAGCTAGCGGGGCCATGGTGGCTCACACCTGTAATCCCAGCACTCTAGAGCCTGAGGCAGTAGGGTCACCATAGTGAGTTTAAGGACAGCATGAGCTACATAGAGAGACACAATCTCAAAAAAAAAGGAAAGCTAGTGGGAGATGAAAAATATACTGCTGAGCACTATAGCCTCTAAATTTCTAACTTTAGTGATTTTTTTTAAATCAACTAAAAGTAAGGGAAGCTAAAGAATTTACTTAGCTTTTCACTCAGTTACATAAAAGAGATGAAACGTTAATCCTACTCTTGTGTTCCAGTGGGTCTTTTGGGAGGTGGTTATCACTAGATAAGTTCATTAGGGAGCAGTAACGAATGAATCTTTGTGGCTTCCCAAGAAGACAGAGCTACATCAGAAGACACATATACACACATGCTCCTGTGCCTCGTCTCTTGGCAAGTGATGCCCTGCACCATCTGAGGTTCTTACAGCAAGAAGGTGATCACTAGATGCAGCCCTTTGACCTTGAAACTTGAGGACCAAGAACTAAATTAAATACCATTTGGTGTTTCTATATAGGAATGCAAAGTGGGCTAATATACTCATCATAGTAATAAGAATGAAAGTCGAGAAATTGAAGAAGATCATGTTTTCCATAGACTGTCCAAGTGTCAACTTGTTGTGTTAGCATTCAAGTATGTAAACATAAATAGAAACACAAAATAAAAAAAAATTAGGTATGTAATCCCACAAATTATGTAGCCATAAATGTTTTAAGAGGAAATACAAAGATTTTACATAAGGTTAATGTGGAATTGATTTTGTATGATTCCCATGTGGTAGACCTTTGGGCAGAAATTTGCAAAAAAGGTAGAGGTATATATTTTCAGAAAAATGGTTGATATTAGGATTTTTAAAGAATTTTTCAACTATATAAAAACTAGGGCTAGGGCTTGCAATTATAAGCTGGATTACTATGAAGTTATATATTTATTAACAAATATTTGAGTGAAATGATATATTAATTTATGTTTCCATAATTGTTTCTTTCCCAATATGATTTTTTTATGGTTTACAAAATCTGAGATATACTTTTCTGCCTATAGGAAACAAACTAAATCCAACTTGTCAGATATATAGAATTACTATTGTATATTGGGTAAAATCAGAGCTGAAATTTCTTCTTAGCTTTTCAGGCTTACACACATTTAGTTGCATTCCACTGTGCTTTGTTGAGGGCCCTCTTCATTTCTAAGTCAAGGGTCAGCCAAGAATTTGAGGGAGTTTATACAGCAAGGCTAGGCCCCTGTCTCCTAAGTTGGTTTCCTTTTTGATCTCTTTCCCCTTTGAATTTCTAACTTTCTAGCAACAACGTTCCAAGTTCCTTCCTGTGATACCTCCAGGTAAAAAGAATGGAGTTTCTATTTGAGTTTAGCATCTTCACTACATGTAGATCCAGGAGCACTCTTAAATTATGTGAATGCAGCTCTCATATGTAGTTGTTTTTGCCTTTCCAAAAAAAAAAATCAGCTCAACTATCTGCCAATGTTTTGTCCCTCTCCAGTG
Source organism: Cuniculus paca (assembly GCA_004365215.1). Lineage (NCBI taxonomy): Eukaryota > Metazoa > Chordata > Mammalia > Rodentia > Cuniculidae > Cuniculus > Cuniculus paca. The sequence continues at coordinate 4,497 of RJWT010029865.1, read as the reverse complement.
CCTTCAAGTAGTTTTGTTTTAATATGTTTTGTTCAAAATTTATAATTGTTATAAGATTGAGGTTTCATCTGATATATTCTACTGTTACTAGAATCTGAAATGAGTTTTCATAGCTAAGTTCTTAATGCTTTTTAATTGTTCTCATTTTCTGAGACTATCTTCAATTTCCAATAATAAGGCCAGTTTTCATGAAACAGAGAGAAAGAGAAAGAGAGAGAAAGAGAGAGAGATATTCTTGTTTCCATGTATTGCTTTAATCTCAGATCTTCCTTCTCTCTTAAATCTTCAAAGTTCATAGTTATTCTTTTTTATATAAATGTTCTGAGTTGTTTCTGTTATATTTTCTTGAATGGATTCACTGCAAGATGATAATATCAGATCTCTGAAATTTTCTTGATCCCCTGAATGGTTACTAGACTATGGTCAGTAGACTATGAAGGATACTTTATATTAATCAACCATGTACTTTTTCCCATTATTTTGCTTTTCAATATCAATAGACAATTCTACTAGTAAGTGAATTTCTTTGTAATTCTTGTAGTTGATTACATGAGTTGGCATCTGAACCTGTCTTTGATTCCTACTTCTCATAATTTTTCTAATCCTACCTCTTTGACTCTTTGTGACACATCTTGCATGCTTTCAATGCAAGGCATTTTCTCTCCTTTAATAGCTATCCATTATTTTAAATATTTTAGTCTCTTCAATATTTTATTTTCAAATTTCTTATTCTCAAAGAAACCTTCCCTGAGTACCTTATTCGATACTACCCCCAATCTTACATTTAGCTAAGATGTAACCTTCACTGAGGCAGAATATTTTTCCCCAAAATTTATCCTAAATGATTTGAAGAGTGGTGGTACATGTTTAGCAATAAATATTTTTTCAATGAATAGATATGTGCTTTATATCACAAGTCCATGTACCATATGTCTTTATTACATTTTTATAGTTTCTATATCTGTGTTACATTCAGGGTGATTTCCAGTTATCTACTAATGAATTAATTCTGTATTCCTGTGGATGTGGTTTGCTATTCAGATTACTAAGTTCTATAAAACATTAACAATTATTTTATTGCAAAATTTAGTTGTTTTATTTACAAGATTTTCACATTTGCATTTTAACTTTTGGTTTCTATATCTTACTACTTCTTTTTGTTTTAATTAATGTATTTTTTCTTCCAAACTTTCTTTCTTTCTTTCTTTCTTTCTTTCTTTCTTTCTTTCTTTCTTTCTTTCTTTCTTTCTTTCTTTCTATCTTTTGGTCTGATGATGAACTTCATTCTGCAGTCCAGGCTTGCCTGAGACTTGATATATAACCTAGGCTACCCTTGAGCTCATGATCCTCCTGCTTCAGTCTCACAATGTTAGGATTACAGACTTGCACAATCATGATTGTATTCTCTTTTAAAAAAAAATGAATGGTGTGATTCATTATGTGATTTTTAATTAGTAGCTGAGTTCATCTTCAGAGGGGTTGTTCTCTATGGAAACACTATGGTTTGTGTTCCAAAGGCACTTCTGTCACTCCAATATGATAGTGTTTGTTTGCTACTGCCAAGATTCTGCCATTTTTCCACTTACGAAATAGTCTTATCTGCTTAATATAATTGCAACACATCTTCTATCTATAAGCAAACATAGGTGTTTCAGTTATGCCTTGCCAATCTTCTCTTGCACTTTAGGTACCTTTCCCTATTCCTGAGTGTGTGCTAGTTTATGCCTGCATCATAACTTACTGGTTCACTTTCTGCCCAAATCTATCCTTTTCCATTTTCCAATCCTATTTCTCCCCTGCTTTTGGTCATTCCTGTTTCTTGGCTACACAGTTCAATGTATATTTTTAAAATATACTTCATTTTATTGGATATTTACATGTGTCTGAAACTTGAGAGGAAACTTTTTCTGATCAAAAGTATGTAAAATTTTTCTTCACAGCACATCACATGTCTGTGACTTCAATCATAGCCTACTCCATGCACCTTGGCAGGGTATGCTGTAATCCCAGCTAAGATCATTTTTCTAAACATCAGATATTCTTGCCCTTATAATTTTACCCATTTGTCTGTAATTCATTTCTTTAATTACTTTCCCAAAATTCTTTCTGGGAAACTCATATATGCCGTTAAATACCCAAAGAAATACCTGCTTTATAGAGCTATCACCAACTTTCCAATCAAAATCACCCTGTCCCTGGTGTTCATGGGTCTGCCCTCTGAATCAGAGTGCCCATCTTTCGAGAGCAGAAGGAAAATTATTTTTGTTCTTGTTCCGTTAATCCTCAATGAAGTTCTAAAAATGAATTTAAAAAACATGTAATTTATAAATAGAAATTAATTTTTGGAAGCACTATTAGAAACAGGATCTCTTTTTCCTAATTTTGATCAGTGTGGAATAAAATATGCTTCCAGAAGCATATTTTATAGATGTTGTAGCTAATTCCATGTTTGTCTTTGTCTTTTGTAAAACTTATAAGTATTAATCAACTTTCATACGTAAACTAATTCAAAGATTAAAGAAAGGATAACATTTCTGTCTCTACTACAGAAAAGATACTGAATATTCCATCTTGATAGGTTTCATTCATTATAAAATACATATAAATATAATCATAATTCTAATTTTATTGTCTGCTTCTTTCACTCCTATATTCCTAATTTAAATGCCCACTTAATTTTAGAAAGCTTAAATTAAATGTACTTAAATTTATAGAATTAAAACAATTTACCACAAACCACAGGGGAAAAAATTATAGCTTACCTATTGTAACTGCATATAAGATGAAAGTCAAACCTTTTCCTTTAAGTGCACTGCCTTCTCCAATGATAAATTTATTTTGTGATAAATTTTAGCTGAAACTTAATCTTTTGATGCAGAGGAATAATAAAACATTATACCCAGGCAAAAAAATTATGTTTTAAAAATTATTCTTAGGTTACCCATGTAAATAATATGCCTTTCATTTTACATAATGCAGAGTGAATTTAAAGAAAAGACTTTTGACTGATTTAGACGTATCTCAATGTCTAATGTCAACCACTTAATAAAGATTGACATGTAAGCTAATGATGATGAAATAGGGTTATATCTACTATGCAACCAGGCATTTCTTTACAGTAACATCAACTTAAATATTGATACATGGGCACTTTAATTTGTTAGTTTATATAGAATGCTTAATCTTTAATTTCTTATCAATTAAAAGTCATCTTAGTCAAATCGCTATGTACATATTTATGCTTCTCACATAGATTCAAATCACTGTGTTTATCTGTGAATATATATATGCATATACGCGCATGTAGGCAAATCACTTAATCAAAAATGTGTAAATCATAATATGATTATACACACACACGCATATATATAATCAGTGTAACTAAATTTTGAGAGGGAAGAGAAACCAATTTTTGGCATCTTCTTACCTATTTCCAGATTTTTATCATCACTCTGGGAAAGTGAGATGTTAGTGTCTGAGTCAAGCTTGTGGCATTATTGTGTGACTTTTTCTCTGGAGCACTAGAGCCTAAAGACAAGTGTCTGAGGACAGTGACATGATCAGATGTAGAGACGATGAGAAGAGCTTGCCCTGCGAAAGTCTTTGGAGATATGAATGAAAGTTGATCGAGGATCACCTGAAAGCCAATGTTGTCCTTGGTCCCTACAACATCAAGAAAGTTTTCAATGAATTTGATTTAAGGCAAATCAAAAGCTGTGAAAAATAAAACATTTTATTTCATAATGATACTGGAGTGTGTGCTTTGTATAAGGGCACAATAGAAGAGAAGATAAATAACATAGTAGATTAAAAGACTTGTAAAAATTAGAAGAGAATAGAAGAATGGGAATTATACTAAGTTATTAATTAAAAAATGGAAAGTTAAAACAATACCAATAAAGATATAAACATTGAAAGATGGTAGCAATTAGTGAGTTTTATACACCACATGTATGAATGATCTGAATTATTTTGTTAAAAGGCAAAAATATTACATTAAACTAAAAATAAAATGCAGTTTTCTTCTGTTACAGAGAAAACACGTTAAAGAAGGTAGTAAAACCATGTTGAAAATGGAGAATAGTCCTTGAGCTTTAGTACCGTAATCTTATTTTTTGTGTCATATGTTTGATAAATAATAACAGCAGGAGAAAATTTTTGAGTAAGTCATGGTATATTGATATCAGGAATAATGCATACAAAAGAATGTTAGAGTGCTACATCACTGACTTTAATTTTTTCCAAATATTTTTATTAAGTAAAACATAGCTTAGAAAAGTACTGACACTTGATTTCTTTTATGTATGTAAAAGTTCAAACATTATGCTGTATGTGCTCATACATTATTATAGACAAAAAAGAAAAGAAACACATTACAGGTGTTATTTATTGCGGCTTATGTGAGGAGATGGTTAGTTAAGCATTAAAACAGAAAAAATATAGATTTAAAAATAGAATATATGTCCAAAGAATTGATAAATGACACAGGACTTCAAA
>RJWT010029864.1:0-14799 GCA_004365215.1 Cuniculus paca | reverse complement strand
GAGATGTCCTTTATATGTAAAAATATATTTATATAATTACATGTAAAATTTATATGCTTTCATGTGAAAATAAGTCTCTGGCTCTTATTTTGTCCCATGGTGATTGGTGAAGGAATATTAAAATCATGTCTAATATTCAAAGCTTTACTTCTTGTTCCTAACAATGCTGGTGATAAAAAATTCACAATTGACCTAAAGATGTTGAAAGGTATGTCTTTCATATGAAAAAATATCTCTTATTAGTATAGGAAAGCCCTCTGTTAGCCAAAAATCTGTTGGGATACATACTTCTGGCTCATTTTATGCTTATTATACCATGGCACAGAAAGGGAAAATGCTCACACTATTTGCATAGTATTATCAGCCTATTGTTGAGAAGTACGAATGTGAATTTAGGCAAATTTTGAGTGATTTTCATCTATAGATATATGTATTTATGTAATAGTATCACTGGCTGGATACAGTATACACTTACATGTCATCCATGCTTCTGTTTTATACAGAACAACTTGATTAGTAAATCTACTAATCTGATATCTACCCCTCCATTCTCCCAATGGCTCTTTGTTCCAACTTCTAACCTATACCCTACACTGCACATTACTCTTTCCATTAGGCAAGTCTCTTCACGGCTTTCAGTAATCACAAAATCAGTGGTGTTCTTTCTTGGGCAAAAATGTTTACAAAGAGTTATGGATGCCAGGGCCGTGATCTAAAATACACAAAAAGACAAGAACATACTCAAATTTTAAAAATTGCTACCCTCTCTATTATGTAACAAATTTAAATTTCTAACAGTACAACTCGATGTGTGTAGAAAAGGTGAAACATGATGAAAATACACCCGCAAACCATTGAGCTCTGACGCAGTAGTCACCTGGTCATGATCTGTCTCTGTCAGCCTGTCAGGAAAAGTAACATGGGGGCCTATTTGAACTTTCTTGTCTATTTCAGAATCCATATTCCTCAAACTGTGCCTAAGCCACAGAAGACTTATTTATTTATTTATTTATTTATTTATTTATGTATTTTGGCTCTTTTGAGACAGGGTCTTGCTGTGTAGTTCAGACTGGCCTTGAACTCACTATGTAACACAGGTTAGTTTCAAACTCACAATAATCCTGCCTTAGCCACCCAAATGCTGGGATTACAGGCCTGACACACACGCCCAGTCGGCCGCAGCTGATTTTTAACACAATTAATTGTTTAATGAATAAAAAGGAGTATGGTCCCATTTGACCCAGCTACTCCCTCTCTGGGCATCTTCCCAAGAGAATTAAAAGCATCTTACCGCAGCGATATACACACACTCATGTTTATAACAGCACAGTTTGTAATAGCTAAATCTTGGAAGGAACTCAAATTCCCATCAACCAGTGAATGGATAAAATAGATGTGGTTTTTTTATATAATGGAGTATTACTCAGACAGAAAGAAATATAAAATTGAGACATTTATAACTAAATGAATGGACCTTGAGACCATAATGATAAGCAAAATAGATTGTACACACATGTGCAAATATTGCATTATCTCTCTGGTGTGAGAAATTGAAAATGTAAATAAAAACATAAATGTACAGCAGATATTGTGAAATAGGAAGAAACTGCCCAAAGGGAAAATAGAGAGGGAAGGGGAAAGGGAGAAAAGGAGAGAAAAACATGAGAAGAGTATAAAATGAAAACTGAGCTTTGTGAATACGAAGGGGAAGGAGATTTGAAAAGAGGAAATGGGGGAAAAAAAGAGAAGTCAAAATATATCATATACAGATATAAATTCCCTATAATGAATGTGGTCATTATGTATACCTAAATTGTACCAATAAATTGAAATTTAAATAAATAAATAAATAGGTAAATGTGAATATCTGAAAGACTGGGTGAGTGTTTCAGGTAATAAAAAGATTTATAAAACTGAACGACACTTAAAAATATACCAAAGCCAAAATCAAAATATCTGCCTCATTAGTGTAAAAACTATGGTATTGATGAGGTAAGCAAAGGAAAGCTAAGCAAACAAAAATTTTAGAAAAACCATGGCACAAAGCTAAAAAAAAAAAATCAAATATAGACTCTTTAGCATTCAAAACTACCTTCTACTCAATCCTGACCAGATGAGAGTTTTCTCCTCTTATTCATCCTACTAAAAATGAAGTGGTAAGAGTCAGTAGTTAAGAATATTTTGTTTTTTGCTTTTCTTTAATCTCTAAATTTGAGTAGGTTCAATAACCCCTTTAAAATTCATTCTCATCATCTGTAAAAAGTTAAATGTAACTTAATAGTTTACTGGAAATATATTGTGATCATGGTTTAATGTATAAACATATAACATACCAAACACTTATCTAGTGCTCAAATGTGTGTGTGTGTGTGTGTGCGCGCACACACGTGTCTGTCTGTCTGTGGATACTGGGGCCCAGAGGACATTCATCATTATTTACAGTAAGTTTGTAGATTAAATGAAAATCTCTCAATTCTGCTATATCCCCGGCCTACTGTTTTGCTCCGACCTTAGTCATCAGTTCAGTACACTCAGTGGGTGTGACAAGTGTGACTGACACATAAACACATCACACTGTACACTACAGAATAGCTCAAACCACATGGTCGCTGCCACTTGAAATAGTTCACAGAAACAATACCGTCGAGGTGACCGTATGATCTTAGGAATGAAATGGAGAATAGAGGGCAGAGGGAACACCGTGTCTGATGAACAAGATGCTACTTCAAAAGTTGGTCACAACCATTTATCTGACCAAGGAGCAGAAGATAGCATCATTGGGGAAAGAAAGACAAAAAGTGAGGTTAACTCATGCGAATGTGACTGATTTCTACCACTAAATGCATTATTTGTGCTATTCTGGCAAGTCTGACCACAGGAAACAGCATTAAATTCAGAACTGTGACAACATTTACACATTAAAAGAACAGAAAAAAGTCAAACACAGAAAAATAACAGGAGAACCATAAACCTTTGATTGAACTATAAATATTAGAGTTATATTTTTCATGATAGCATTCTTAATTGGAATGTTCTTCTCGTAGAGTACTTAGAGGATGGTATATTTTGTAGGTGGAAATAATACATAAAGATGCAAAAGAAACAGCCCTTACACTGCCAGGAAGAAAATGTTAGAGAATACTATGGCAAAAATGATTATGGTTCTTGATATTAGAAACAATCTTAAACTGCTGTAGAAAGGGTTTTACTAATGCCATTAAGAGAATTGTGAAGGTTGTCATTTATGTAAGTATGATTATAAATATATAGAACTCATAATGAGAGGAATTCTAGATCTCTCCCCAAGTTCCTATTGAACTCTTATTCCCATGGAATAATAATGGAAACAGAAAGTTCACAGAATACAAATGAAAACAGTTCACATTAGATGAAAAGAAAGCTAACGTGGGAAATATATTTAAATTAGAAGTCAATAAAGAAGCTTTGATTTTTGCAGAATGAATTAAAAGAACTAGCAATCATTTGCAAGACTCATTAAATAACACTTGTACTATTAGCACAATGAAAATTTAAGACCTTATTTTACAAATAGGTATAAAGTTGTATTTTTCAAATGTTACATTATCTCATTGATTACTTTGTTTTTAATTGGCAAACAATTATCGATATTATAGATACAATGTAATATGTGATGTTATTACACAGGTTTACACTGTGGAATGATGAAATCAAACATCTTGTTTTAAATGATGAAATGTTATTCTAATATAGGGTAATAAGAAATAGAGCCAGCATGAGACAGATGATATCCAACAAAGTCAGCAAAGGAGGAATAAAGCAAAACTACATCAGTGATTTTTCTTTTATATATAGTGTTTTCTCACCATGTCTTTAAGGAGGTAGAAATTAAAGTTAGCTTAAGTCTGATGTGCAGGTCCATAGTTCCTTACTGAAAATCCTTCTGGAGAAATCTGTTAAGGTTCTAATTTTTATATTTTATAAATATTTAATAAATAGATATGAATTAAACTGCCAGTGGAATATGTGGCTCACCTGAAAACCATGCACATTAATATTTCCCCCACAACATTCAAACATAAAAACCATAGCTAGCTTAGTTCATATTTGGGAACCAAACACACAAACTTTTTTACTTTATAGATGTATAAATTTTGGTATTCTGAATAAGGTGTCAGAGACACATTTTCATGCTATTATATTAAACAAATTCTCGATTTTTTCTTATGAGACATTTCTAAATTCCTTCCTTCCTTTATTAACTGCTGTACAAGTGATTCCATGTCGATAGTTTATCTGACTGAGTTACCTACATGTTACATTAATGAGACTGCCAGAGAGAATGGACAAATTAAATTGAATGTATCTCTGCACTAAACAATGTGTTGCTAATTCTTCTGATGCAGTAGGTGAAGCATTTCTCCTAAAATACTTCTGTTCTATGTCTTGGTGGAGTTGGTGTCATCCAGGCTATCGGTCATTTTCATCTTTGACCTCCCTGGTCTTTTTCTGCTCTACTCATATTCCTGCAAATGCATTTACCATTTCCCCACCCAAAGAGCTTCTGGTAAAGTTCATTTGATAGGAGCCGTGGGTTGAGCTTTGGAAGTTAGAAAGAGGGAGAAGCTTGGTATTTTTCCTTTTCTCTCTTTTCAATCTGTATCACCTGCAGTGGAGGTACATGCTATGCACTTTTAACTCCTTCCCAAAAGGCCATGAATCCCAAGCACTCACTGTGCACCATCTTCTTCAGTCCCAGTGGCAAGGGAGATGTTGTAGTGAGCTTCCTTTATCCTTGCTTCTTCCAGCCCTGAGTATGGTGCTAGATGTCTGTCTTGCTCACCTCCAACCTTTGTGTTAACCTCTGTCTTTTTGTATTCTCTACTTACTTTATAAATATGGCCATGTACTACATGACTTTTATTTAACTATATGACACATGCTTTGTTTTGCTGTCAGGATCCTTGTAAACAATCAAACTACTTTAAAAAAAATACAAGGTATTTGCCACACTTTTGCTTACGTAATTGTTTTTCTGGCTTCATTTCCCATTCCTTTCCCCCTAATTACTCTACTATGATCACTCTGCCTTCTTACCATTAGTTAAACAGACCAAATTGTCTTTCATCGTAGAGATTTGCACTGTTGCTACAAAATCCTAATTTAAACATTTTTGAAGTTTTCTCCTTCATTTCATTGAGGACTACTCAAATGTCACTTTCATCGAGTGTGGCTCTTTAAGCATCTTTTCTAAACTTGTACCATATTATTCCACATGGCCAAATTCTGGTATTTACCAACATTATAGATAATGTTAAAGAAATCAAGTATTTCATTTTTAAACTACTTAAAAATGACATAAAAACTCGTAGGGTGTGATAATAAAAATATCAGATAATCTAGAAAGATTCAAACTACAAAAGGTTATTGATATTTTTAACAAAATGAAAATAAAAAGATTTATGACAATAACTATAGGATTTCCAAAATTCCTATTTCTATAGCCAGAAAAATTCTAATAATTTGAATAAAGCTTCTGTAAATTTAGGGTTAAGTAAAGTCAGCAAGCACTATAAGAATATGCCTATTATACTGAATTTAATATTTTACAGTGTCCCCCTAGCCTGATATTTAGATTTGGTGTGCTTACAGTTTCCAGTAAAATGGCTGATCCTTAGATAATTTGAAACTTCTAGACATTTTCTGTCATAAAACCATGTTATTTCAGTAACTCAAATCTCTGTTTCAGTGCAATAAAATAAATTGGTGAATTTTAATCAAAGTCAAAGTTTCTCTCCATGCATCTTCAACTTAAGCTACATTTGAATATTTCCCGGCCATAATTATTAGAATTATTATCACCATCATTATTTTATTTTACTTTGCCCCAACCTCAACAAGCCTTGCTGTGTTCTAAGAGATGTAGAGAAACAATAAAGAAGGACAGATAATAATAGAGGCAAGTTGTCTGTCTGTCTGTCTGTCTCCCTCTGTCTCTGTCTCTGTCTCTGTCTCGTCTGTCTCTGTCTTGGGTTCTCTTGTTATGGTAACAGCTCTACTGCTCAGTCCATATCTCGCGATAAGGTCCCAGTAAGTCCCTGGAAAATTCCCATGGATTTCTGTACCCAGAGCTCCCATCACGTCAGCAATGAACATGAACCGCTTTATTGTCTGGGTAAGGTTATTACCACCATCGTCCCATAGCTTCAGTGCAAGCTCTATATCACAGCAGAAAGTCATTTTGCACTGACTCTTTCTTTGCTATTGCTATGATAGATAACCACAAACCTAATGGATCAATACAAATGCATTCATTACTACTTTTGAAGGCTAGAAGTTGGAAATGAATCATATAAAGATAATATCAGTCTTAGTATGACTGATATCTTCTGTAGGTTCAGGAAAGAGTTACTCCTTGTCTAATTCAGTTTCTTGTGGTCGCCAGCACTGTCTTCTGGCCATATCACTCCATTCTCAGTTTCCACGCCAGGTTGCCTCCCACTCTTTTGAAGCCAAATAGCTCTGTACTTATCTCTTATAAGGACACATGTGATTACATTTAGGGCACATGTGGCTAATCCACAATTGTTGTTCCATGGTATTTATAACACCAAAATATTACTCAGCCATAAAGAAGGACAAATTTATAGAAAAATGATTGAAACCTGAGACCATAAAATGAAGTAAATCAGATACAGATACAAATTTTGCATAGTTTCTCCTATATGAAATACCCAAAATATAAGTAAATTAAAGAACAAAACAAAAGATAATAGGAAGCAGGAAGGCAACTTTTGCAAACAGGAAGGGAACAAAAAGATGAAGTTAGGAACAGGTGAAAGGAACATAAAAATATTAAGATGTACTGTGCACATGTACCAACTCTCCACAATGAATGCAATCATTATATATTCCAAACATACACTAATAAAAATAAAAATTTAAAATTTAAAAGTAACTATAAACCACCATTATCAATAGAAGAAGGGACAATAATAATGGAAAGTAAAAGGCTAAATATTATTAATGGCTAAAGTAATAATAAAGTAATAAAATGTAGATTGGGTGGGGAAAGTGAAAATGGAAGAAGCAAGATTTTTTTAAGAAGGAAGGTAAAATGAAAAAGAGGAGCAAAGAAGAGAGGAAAATATCCAAAGAGAAACATAAAAGTAAATAAAATCAGATAAAAGAGAAAAAACAAGCAAACAAAAGGCAAAAGTAAAAAAAGAGAAAGAAGAAAAACAGATAAAGAAGAGAAGAAAAACGAGTCCAAAACTACCTCCACATTGAGGTGTTGGATTTGTCAAATTTCTTCCCCAGATCCCTAATATTGGAATCCACCAGATAGCAGAGCTGCAGTGAGTGGCACCTGGAGGCCCTTGTAATCGAGATGCTTCCAGAATGCCTAGCCTGCCCCACATTTCCAGTTGGGTGGGGCCGGTCAGTGGTCTGTCGTCTGTTTCTGCACCGGTATGCGCGCTTGAGGCTTTCATTGTTTCCTTCTGTGCGCCTGCCCTCATTGCTGTCCCCAGCTGGCTTGTAGCATGTGGGCTGCTTAGTTGCCCTACTCACTTGTAGGGTTAGAGACCTCTTATCTGTCCCAGCAGCGTGGCAAATGTTCAAGCAGCAGTGTTTCCCTGAACAAGTTGGACAGTCTGAGTTTTCTGCTGGAGGGAGGGAGTCAGGAGAACCAAACTATGCTGGGCTAAATCCTGGAGCTTGCAGACTGAGCCCCAAGAAAACCACAGTATGAAGGGCCTTCATTCTCACCACAAAGAGACTGGTACTACTAGCCACTGTTCCCACCACAGCCCCAGTTCCCTGCTGCATAAACAACTCAGAGAGAGGACCATAGATACACTGGTAAAGTGCATATATTGATGAATATATGGGAATGTAATTTTAGACAGTCTTATGGAATCAACAAATAAGAGTGGGTACTGTATCAAATAAGAGTGGGTAGGTGTAGAAGGCACAGAAGATGAGACAACTAAGGAAAGTGGAGTCACTTTTTAGAAACATTATTGTGTTAGTAATTCTCAAACTTTTGAAATTGTTAAATTAAAACAAATGCTTTATTTCCGGCCTTTTAAAGATATGATGAAAGAGACAATTTTTTAAAATGAAAATTTGACAACTGAAATTTTATTTTTTTTTAATATACACATGCTTCCATTTATTGCAACTACCACTATGGATAGAATATTTTGAATGAATCCATCAATCCATTAATTTCCTTTTTTTAGAACCAAAACATGCATAGAGAAGGTTAATTTGTCTTCTTTCTTGTTCCTTTCTTTCCCTGAAAACAGAAAACATAGCTGGCAACAGCAGCAGAGGACAACTGAAATTTTAAATGAAAGCCTTGTTGTTTCAATCCAACTTGCATGGAGGTCTTTAATTAGTCGTCTCAGGTTAATGAGATTGCAGGATAAATTGGATGTTTGTATGGCAATCAAATTGAAAACTGACTTCCAAAATTTAGGAAATCATTCTATTTTTTATGTGGGAGGTTTATACTAACTTTTTTCTTCCAGTATAATACCTCTGTGTGATTGCTCAACAATATATGTTAGCAATATTGTAGACTACACACATGGCAAATCAGGAGCAGTGACATAGCGTAATCTTCCATAGCACAGCTTTTAATATTCAGCAGTCTAAACTTTCCTCATTGACTTTATCTCATTGTTTTATTCAGAAATCATTTATTGTAATGTCTCCAAAAAATATTAAGTGCTGTGACATCTTATTTCATGAAAATTCATGCAAATCAACCAACATCTTCACCACAAAATTTTAGCATACTTAAGATTTTATTCAGCTAAAAGTATAAATTTACATTATTTTATTCATAAAACAAGAAAATGACCAACACATAGGATAAGAAAAAATGTATTTTCTTCTCTCTTGTGACTTTATAGGATAAATAAAACTTTTTTTTTGTTTTTTTGTTTTTTTGTGTTTTGAGATAGAGTTTCACTATGCAGTTCAGGAGGGCCTTGAACTCACTATGTAGTGCAGGGTGGTCTCAAACTCACAGTGATCCTCCTGCCTCAGCCACCTCAGTGCAGGGATTGAAGGTGTGCACCACCATGCTCAGCAATCAAATGATTCTTACAAATGTAGTACTGCTTAATTTCACAGTTTTCAGCTATCTGCAGTTCTTTTGATTTATAAGATAAACAGGCTTGTTGCCTTTCAGAACTAGAAAGATAAAACAAAAAAACAGAAGAAATCTAATAGCTGTCAAATTCCAAAGAGAATAGAGAACTTTTACTTTATATAGGCATTTTGAAAACTAACACCTATGCAATTTAATATAATTCCATTAAATTTCTATCAGTTGGTGGCACAGATAGGTAATGTCATTAAATTGAAAAGTTAGTAATAGATAATAGAATCTAAAATATTAATTAAAATTTCAACTAAGAATAAAGAGTCTAGAAGGAAGCCATGTCAGTTATCATGATTGTAAAGATGAAGAGACAAACTAAAAATAAGTGAGAAAAATAAAGTCTGTGAGTAGGGCAGAAGTGTAGCACAGTGGTGTAGCACTTGCCTCAAATATATGCGGTCCCAGGTTAGATCCTTGGCACTGCAAAACAGAATAAAATAAAACAACAACAAAAAACCTCTGTGAATAACAGTCCTAGTTACAATTATCTAGTGGAGTCAAAATATGTTTAGACACCACAGTCTTTAGACTCATAATGAGAACAATGGCAAAAACCTGGAAGACCTAGTAATAGAACCAAAATTAGAAGTAAGATCTTATAAAATAATGTGGTAATTGATAGACCTTAAACCAAGCCTTCTGTTATAGATTGCACATGTGCTCAGAGAAATTAGGCATTAGGGTTTAATGTCCAGTAACTCTCAAAATATGATTGTATAGATAAAGTATTTAAAGGGGTAACTCAAAATGAGAAATTTACACTAAGGCAATCTAATATAGCTGATATGCTACAAGAGAAAATTTGGGCATACACAGGTAGCTACAGAGGAAAGACCATGTGAAAATATAGGCAGAAGAGAACTATTCATTAGACAAAGGTTTCAGAAGAAAAACAAACTTGAAAAACATTGATCTTGGATTTTTAGCCTGCAGTAGTCTTCTGAAATAAATTTCTATTATTTAAATCACCTGTTTGTGTACTGTTTATAGAAACCTTTAGCATAAATAGATTTTGGTATGAGGAATATGGTATGTAAAACAACTAAAAATCTGCAAATGGTTTGGGAAGTACATAATAGAGAGACATGTACATTAGGAAAAAAACAGTGTCTGGAGGGAAATTTTGGTAGAAATATAGATATTACAGGTGATTCTGGCAAATTCTCTGATAGAAAGGAGAAATACTGCATATAATCTGACAAAGGAGGAAAGGCAGGTTCTAAAGAGGCAAGGAATTTGGCCAATTGTGTTTTAGTATTTTATGGGAAGTAAAACTTGTAAGTGAAGAATTTGAACATTTAACCGAGGTGATATCTGGCATGATTTACACTAGCTGATTTCTCATTGCTTTGTATATTAAATTTTTCACAAGAGAGATAATTGAAGAAGGAACTGTTATATAAGTAGACCCAGAAGTGAAAATTTTGGATTTCCTCAAATTATCTATATTGCAAAAAAATAAATAAAAAAGAGAGAAAACATGTCTGGGACACGAACCTCAAGGATATGGCTAGAAAGACTGTTACTAAAGAGATTCTAATTGTGACTCCTAAATTCAATCACCCATCTCAGCATAAGCCAGGAACAGAGATGCAATTTCACAGGAAAATGCATTGTGTTATCTTCCGTTTTGCAGCCGAGACCTCTATGAATTGCTTAGAACAATGGAGCTTTTGAGAATTTTATACCACCAGAAACACTGCCAGGTTGGAGTAAAAGAGACCAAGTCAGGATAAGATGAAATTAGATCAGGCTTTCAGATATTTGGCATTCTATAGGTCAAATTAAGAAATACATAACGCTACTAGCATGTGCTATACTTCGGGAAAATGACCTGGGAGGTGGTTCTGGGCGTGTCAGGGCTGCCACTACCAGCCACTAACCAAAAGTGGGCTGCCTCATCCTTAGTTCCAGATGATGGTACCGCCTTGGTTTCAGAAGGCAAGACCGTCTCCCCACCCAGCAGGACAGTCCACTACATGAGGCAGGACACACAGCCTCTGCCCTAGTGAGCTCAGCGGGTAGAACACTGAACTGAAGAGGATTATACTACAGACTTAAAATCCAAATGAACTTGGCCTCAGCAGGTTTCAGCTTGCTTAGGACTCTTCATTCCTAAATTCTTTCTGATTCTTCCTTTTGGAATGGGAATATATGTCCTGTGTTTGTCTCATCTCCTATCTTGGAAGCAAACAACCTGGTTGGCTTCACAGACTCAGCTGAAGAAGAATGTGGCCTCAGGATGAGTTTGAATTCAAGTTTTATCCACATCTGATTTAGAAGAGAGATGAGAGTAAGGGTTTAAAATTGGTGATGAATGGGGATAAGACTGGAGTTATCGGGATGACGTGAATGTATTTTTCATGTGAAAAATATGAAGTTTGAGGAGCCAGAGAGCAGAGTATTATAGATCGAACTATGTTCCCTAAAAATTCATATGTTCAAATCTTTATCTTCAGTACCTCAGAAAGTATTTGGAGATATGGTCTTTTAAAAGGTAATGAGTTAAAATGAGGTCATTAGGGTGAGCTCTAATCCAACATGAGCCGGGTCATAAGAAGAGGAAACACAGCTATAGTATGTCTGCCAAGGACAGAGGCCCTGGAAGACACCATCTTGCTTATGTCTTGATCTTAGACTTCTAACCCTCACAACTACAAGAAAATACATTTTACACCACCCGGTCTGTTATAATTTGTTACAAAATGTTAACAAACAAATGTAGTTTGTAAACCAAAGTCTCGGGACAGGGTAGATGAAGAAATTAAGTAATGTGACCAACTTCTACAATCCATATTTCTGTATACGGAATTGGATTGAAATGACTGTCTCTTTTCCAAGTCCCCCAATTGTGCTTGAAACTATGCCCTAGGTGCCTTTTACTTGCATTTCTTTAAGCAAATGAGGTGATTAAGCACATTATGTCAGATAGATACTTACACATCTGAGGGTAGAACCGAATTATTTTCTCATAGCCATTGATTTTCAATTTTCTTATAGTAAATTCCAATCCAGTAGAAAGATTTCAAGGAGAAGAAATTCTGGAGGTATGAAAATATATGCAGATATAAAGTTTCCATTAAGTTTTCAATCAACTGCATGAAAGTGTTTTTAAATAATTCATTATATGTGTACTTGTTCGATTCCTTCACCCCACAAAACCATTAATGTGTTCTGTGGTACAGGAATATTTTAGATGTTGATGATCCAATAAAAAACACAAAGTCCCTGTGTTGATGGGAAATATAGAAAATAAATACGAATAACAAGATAGTGTTGGTTAGGGGCAGAAGGGACTAAGCATTTAAAAGAATAAAAGCCTCATAGATTTCTCGTGGATTAATTTATATCCAGTGACTCTCTTGCTGTGTGCATAATTAAAATAATTTCCTATATCAGGAGAATTCACACAGTGGGTACTTTAATCTGATGTTGATGCACTCTTTGGAGTTGAGATTCCCACACAAACCAACTTCTCATATAGTGATGTACATTTGGTAAACTGATCACATAATGGTATTAGCTTTTGGACCACAAATACTATACCACCTTGGTGCTGGCCTACACCAGGTTCTTTTTACTTTGTCTGAAATACTTCTTAGAATAACTGTTTCCTTCTCAATTGCTAGTTATACATATTTTCATGAAGGGAATCCCAAGTTTTATTTCAGGTATTTCTATCTTTTGTTATACAAATATGCTATATTTTGCATATGGAAACTGAAACAAAAGTTAAACTAGTTTTATCTTTTAGATACTTGTGTCGTGCTAAATTTGAGCAAATGGGTATGACTCCTCAGTTTACTCACTTTAATTTTACATATCTTGCATACCATTATGACACTCAGGTATTAACTTACCATTTCCTCTTTGTTTATTTTCATGAGACTGGAATTTAGAGACATACATTCATGTTGACTCTGTCTCCAAGTTAGCTTCTTCATAGAGAAGTAATAACAGCTACATCTGAACCAGACCCAACCTTTTGGACAAGGTTGACAGTGAGGCCCTAGACAAAGATTTTCCATGATTGCACTGAAGAGATTCACAGTTGCAATTTTATTTATAACTTGTTCAAAAACATGCCTTGCAAAGTATACTTCATAATATTATAGCAATAGTAAAGATAACAGAACTTCACCTTAATAAAGTTATGAATGGGAAATATAAACCTCTGTTTTTGTTTTTGAACCTGTTGCTACTTTTTAGATCACTTATACAACACAGAGTAGCTGAACCATAATTCTTCCTTCCAATCTGGTTAACTGCTTTTGATGGCTTTAGACATCTTCATGTTATAAAATCATTAAATTAATTTTTTTGTTAAAGTTCTGCCCTTTTAATATAACTCTACCTTTCCAAAATTTCTTTTCACATCAATTCTATTCCCCTAAAAGTTATGAGGTCTAACTTACCTCTGACATACCATATTTCAGTTAGCTAAACATAAATTTCTGTCTCATATTACCATCTGGGATCTTATAATGTCTGTAACACATACTGAAGTATTTTCCCTAAAATGGCTTTATGTTGGTAGAACTGATATGAATAAAAAATACCTTTCCCGCTTATATCAGTGTAAGAAATCAGGCCATAAAAACATTGCCTACCTTTTTGCTGGGTTGTAGGAGGTGTTTTGGGGGGAGATGCTAAAAAAAACATATCAAATAATCAATATCATAAGCCAATTACATTTGGCTTCACGCCGACACATCAAAATGAAATAAGAAGATACCATATAAGCAAGAACAAATTAGCAATTCTGTAAAAAATTTTAAAAATTTGGGTACAATCATGCTAGAAATTGAACCCAAGTCTTTGTACATGCAAGGCAAATGCTCCAACATTCAGGCATATCTGCAAGCAAGGTAAAATTTTTTAAAGTAAAACTGTTGTGAGTATAGTCCTTGATTATCTTATTCTATGAAATGAATAGTTCTCCAGAGCAGAAAACTATTTAGAAGACTCTGTATTTACTCACAGTTTGTAATAAAAACAGCCACTGTGATGGCTCCACCCATCAGAAGAAGGAACTTGATGCCAAGCACACTGGAAAGGAGCTTCCATGGCAGATGAGAGGAATCCCCTGAGAGAGAAACAAAACCAGAAACAGAATCAAAAGCAGACAGCACGAAAGCAAAAAGACAGGCCAAATAAATAGAGTATATCCAGAGCATTTTACAGGCAAGAATGCATTTAGATAGTTGTCCTTTCTTGATTCTCTACAGGCATATGGAATATTTTTACTCAACTTTTTAAAGTAAGTAGTGAAATTTTCCTAAAAACATATACCTTCTGAAAGGTGCAGGTAAACGTATATCGGAACCATTACATGGACAGAGTTTAACACCCTTAACATGAAAATAATGCAAAGCAATCAATATAAGAAATACAAATACCTTCATAGAAAAATAGGTTAAGAATATGTGCAAACAATTCACAGTTTTTATAATAAAATAATGGAAGTAAAAAGCTTATTTGCTGCATAGATTGTTTGCTAATATAATCAATTAATGGCAGAACTGAGTTCTGGAGGGCACTCAGCAGTGTGGTGTTCACACCTAGAATCTCAAACTTCATCTTAAATTCCAGTGACATTCCACAATAATTTCATTCTTGTTGAAGTATTTTATTTTTGCCAC
>RJWT010029863.1:0-14810 GCA_004365215.1 Cuniculus paca | reverse complement strand
AAGAGAAAAAAAGAAAAGAGGACTCGAAGATGGAAGCAGGTCGCATTTGGAGACAGAGAGATGACTGTGTGGGAAGGGGTCACCCTAAATTGGGGACTGAATTTGATCTTGGACTTTTTTTGAGGAACACATGGAGACAGTTTTGGAGCCAAAGGTGAAACAGACAGCACAGCCCAGCTCACCCCCACCTTGTGTGCAGCCCCACATGTCCCTGGACCGAGGAATGGGAGCTGGGTGTTGTGGCACAGACCTGTCATCCCAGCGCTCTGGGAGGCTGAGGCAGGAGGATCAAAAGTTCAAGCCCAACCTAGGCAACTTAGCTACTTAGCAAAACCTCCTTGCAAATTTTAAAAGTTTAGAAAGGCTGGGGATGTAGCTTAGTGTGAGGGCCCTGGGTTGAACTCCCCAGTACCAGAAAGGAAGGGAAGGGAAGAGGAGGGGGAAGGGAGTGGGAGGGTTGGGGAGGGGAGAAGAAAGGGAGAGTCTATCTCAACGGGACGCCCCATCCAGCCATGCCAGAATGAAGACTACTCAGAGAATCCTTTGTATTCATTCAACAGACTCAAGGAACCCTGCATCAAGCCTGGGGCACCCAAGTCTCAATAAAATGCATGCCCTGCGTCAGGCAGGGTGGCATGCACCTCCAGTCCCAACTACTGAGGAGGCTGAACCAGGAGGATCGCCTGCGGCCAGGAACTCAAGGCCAATTTGAGCAACGGTGAAACCCTGTCTCCAAAAACAACAAAAAGACGTAGGCTCGAGTGTGAAAGGAAGGGTGCTAGGGAGCCGACAGTCAGTTTCTCCGACACCAGCTTTCACGCCTCAGCAACTTCCCCCCGCTCCTGTCTCTGGCTGGGTTTGTCTTCCTGACAAACCCCTGCAGGCCCTGCAAGATCCACCCCGGCGTCCTCGGCCTTGCAGGAGAACCCTCCAGTGCCCTCCCAGTTCCTCCACTCCCTTCAGCCCTCCTCTCTCCATCAACGTGGTCTACAGGCTGCCTTCCCGCACGAGGCTCGCGGCAGCTCCAGAGCGCTGATGCCAGGGTGCCCGGGCTGGACTGGTCACACAGGAGACTGTATCTCTGAGGCCCAGCCAGGGCCCCTGGCACCCCTGCTCCCTCCATGTCTGATCCCCGAGAAACCCTCTAACCTGGCTTGGGAGGAAGGTCTCTGTAGGGTGGCGCTGTGTTCTCATAGTCATCTCCATCCTCCTCCTCCTCCTCCTCCTCCGTGCTCCCTTTCAGAGAAAAAGCCAGTCGGGTCCCAGCCCATTCCTTCCCCCATCGCTCAGGCCCTGGCCTCGACCCCAGCTACCAGGGGTGTGACCAGGACGCTGACCACGGCCAGTCCCCCACCTGCCAGGCCCGGGCGCTCGGTGTTGCCATACAGGCCGTGCATGGCTGCAGGGGGCATGAGGAACAGGACGCAGTGAGGACCCGCAGCAATGCGTGCCGTGCTTCCCTCCTCCTCACGGGTCCGGAGACTCTCTCAGTTCCTTTTCTCTTTAAAAGTCAGGTGTATGCAAATCCACCTCGAGCAGGAACCCTCTCGATCTCACACGCACTTGTCTTTCCCCCAAGACTGCACTGAGGTGACGAAGACCATAGCCTGCCATCAGGCCATGAGAGGTAGCGCGTAGGCGACTAAGGTGGGCAAGCACCTCCCCTCACGGGACTTTCCATCCAGACAGAGGAGACAGTGAACCCCTAAGGGGCAGAAATAAGAACTCTCGTCTGCTTTGTTATGTTTTATTTCCAATACGACTGAGTATTAATTATTTCTTTACAGTAGTGGGATAGGACAGGATGAATGTAGACGCAGGCAAGAAACACCTCTTGGAGATGGTAACATTTGTAGCAAGATGGAAAAGGACAGATGCTGGGTGCTCCCACTTTCCTCAGTGAAATGCCGGGACACTGGTTCAGTTGTCTTTGGCTGTGTGACAAAACACTCTAAAACTTAGTGTCTTACAGCAATGATAACCCAGGTGTCATAGCACACACCTGTAGTCTCAGCTGCTCGGGAGGCTGAAACAGGGGATTGCAAGTCAGAGCTCAGCCTGGGCAACTTAGTGACTAAATGAGAACCTGTCTGAAAAAAAATTTAACGAATAGAAAGGTCTGGGGATGTAGCTCAGTGCAAAGGTCCTGGGTTCAATACCTAATATGAAAACATTAAATTGAGGCCAGGTATGGTGGCACACACCTGTAATCGCAGCACTCAGGAGGCTGAGGCGGGAGGATTGCTGGGAATTCAAGGTTAGCCTTGGCTACGTGGTGAGTTCAGGATCAGCCTGAACTACATAGCAAGACCCTCAAAAACCCAAAAAAAAACACCATTTTTTAATTTAATTTAAAAATATAAAAAGGGCTGGTGGAGTAGTGCAGTGATACAGCCCCTGGCCTAGCACATGCAAGGACCTGGGTTTAATACCCAGTAGCAAACGTGCAAGGCAGAGTAAGAATGCGTTCTGTCACAAGAGCAGCAGCTCAGGAATCTGACAGCAACTTAAGGGAAAGGGGCTCCGCCTCAGGGGCTCCCCTATGCTTGCAGCACAGAGGTGGCCTGGACGCGGCCCATTTCCTGTGGCTCTGTTCACAGGAGCAAAGATGCCAGATCGACCGAGGCGCCCCGAGAATTGGGAGAGGAAGGAAAGGTGGTGCATACACACAGTGGAGTATTACACAGAAGAAAGAGGAGGCTGGATGATTTCCAGCCACAGAGATGCACCTGGAGGACATGGAATGAAGTGGAATAACCCAGGCACAGGAGGGTAAGTACTGCACATTCTCTGTAATGTGTGAAAGCTAAAAAAATACTCAACCTGAAAGTAGAGAGTGACTGCTAAAGACTGAGAAAGTCATAGGAGGGGGAGGTGGAAAAACGGAGATGGCACTTGGTCCATGCATACTACACACATGACTGGAAATGTGACGGTGAGCCACATAAATAGATGCAATTCACGTGTTTGCTGAAATTGTACTTCTAATCCAAAAATAAATAAATGACTTAAAAATGGTTCCTAAGACAAAGACTCCAAGATGGACCCCCCCAAATAGTTCAAGTCAAGATGTAACATTTCGTCACACTTTCTTATACATAGTAGATGAATTTGTAGTACCTATAGTACCATACTCAACCAATAGAACTTTTCCTTTCCGCCGCTTCTTTTCATTTGGGAAGTGGAGGGCTGGGGAGGATTGAATCCAGAACCTCACGCATGCCAGGCAAGTTCCCTACCACTGAGCTACATCCCCAGCCCCGCCGCGATAAACAGGACTCTGAATCCCGAAAGAAAGAGAACGCGGAAGGAGGGAACGAGGGAGGGCGTCCCGACGTTCAGCTGAAGGCCCGACTGACAGCAGAGGATCCAAGACGGCGCACTCCGTGGCTGTTGGCAGGAAGCCTCTTTCCTTGCCACAGGAGCCCCTCCACGCTGACTGCATCATGAGCGCTCTCATTCCATCGCGGATTAAAGCAGCGATGGAGTCAAAATTTACGGTAATATCGGGAGACAAGGGGAACCGAGGAGGTGGTGCCTAATGGGAGGAAGCAGGTGGGCATGGCTTGGAAGACTAATCCTGTCCCCAAACTCTCCCTTCTGGGAAGTGTCTCTCTGTCCCTCTCTGTCTCTGTCTCTGTCTCTCTGTTTCTCCCTGTCTCCCCCCCCCCATTCAGTGGGCAACTCTGATCAAGTCTGGGGAAGGTTAAGCACGGGACACAAATTTTGAGCCATCAGTTAATAAAGGTGAGACGGGGAAAACTTATCAAGACAGTGAGCATGGGTGAGAGGTCTGTACTGAGTTTCCTAAGGGCTCCATGACAAATAACCGTAAAGTTTCTGGAAAAAAACCCAAAAACTTAACTAGGCCCTTGGTGGTACATGCCTGTAATACCAGTATACAAGGGACTGAGGCAGGGGGATCACCACAAGTTCAAGGCCTGCTTGGGCTACATAATGAGTCCAAGGCCAACCTGGACTACATAGCAAGACCCTGTCTCAAAAAACAAATGAAAAAGGAAAAACTTATTGTCTCACAGTTCTGAAGCCAGAAGTCTGAAATAAAGGAGAGAGCAGGGCCATACTCCCTCTGCAGCAGAAGGAGGGGTCTGGCCTAGTTTCTTCTGTGTTCTGGTGTATCCTGGTACTTGCTGAGTACAGTCTTTGCCTGTCCTCACGTGGCTGTGTCCTCTGTGTGTCTCTGAGCCTCAAACCTTCTCCTTGTTACTCTTAGACAGTCACTGGTCATGGGTTTCAGATCTTAAATCCAGGACAATCTCATCTTGACATCCTTCACTTAACTGTATCTTCAAAGAACGTTTTTCCCAATGAAGATACAGCCATGACCAAAACAAACTATCTCAGGACATACAATAGCCAAGATTCCAGAAATCCAACACAAGGACAGAATATTAAAAACCATTAAAGAAAAAACATCACCTATAAAGGGAATCCCATCAGAATCACGGCAGACTTCTCAATACAAACCCTCAAGTCAAGGACCAACAGCTATTTAGAACAGTTACGTCGATTTTGGCTATAGTGGTACCAATAGCATCAAACAGCCTATAAAACAACAAACTGAGTTAACCCTTAATTTGTAACTTTTAACCTTGTGAACTAGATTTGTGATTATGTAACAAAATGTAAAACAAACCAGATAGTTATATGCAATATTTAAGTCCATAATGTGTCCATTTTGCCCTCAAAGTTAAAATTTAAAATGGATTAAGGAGAAAATAGAGAAGTGGAAGAAGAGAAAGAGATTAGAGGTAAGGTTAGAGGACAAAGGTGGATCCTGCCAACTTGGGGATACTTGTGCAGAAGAATGAAGGAAAAGAGAGATGGAAGAGAGAAAAGAACAGAACAGAACCACACCCACAAAGAGGTTAGGAACCACTCTCACACTCATAAAAAAAAACAATGAAGGAGAAAGGGAAACAAAAAAAAAAACAAAAACAAACTAAACAAAACAAATAAAAAAGAAAACCAAACTGTTGACTTCTGGGATTCTCTCTGGGTTCACTAGCAGACAGCCTGTGGAGACAGAGGCCCGAATGGCGCCACGCTGTCCCAGCGAGCCAGCAGCTCCTTTGGTGGAGTAGCGGGTGACCTCAGCAGGCCTGCCCAGAGACCAGACTCCCTGGGCTCACCGCAGCCCAAGCAACGTCCACGGGTCTGCGCCCAGGTGGAGCGGCCAGAGGAAGCGGGCGGCAGTTCTGGGTTCTGGGCTTCTCAGGCCCAACTCCAAGATGGCTCCTGGCCAGTAGCTCTCTCCCACGGGAGGACTGAGTCCTCTGCACCCACCGCCAGCCGGTGCAGCCCTCTGGGTCCACACCTCCCTCCAGTGCTGCATCTCTCTGCAGAGGCCTCTGGCATCATCCGTCGTCACCGCCGCTGTGACCGTGCGTCCCCGGGTTCTAACTCTCACGCAGTGAGTGCAGCTCAGGGAGAAGGTGCCACCAGCTACACCTTCTTCTTCGTGGCCGTTTTTCTTTTCCTCTCTCCGTGGGCTTCGGTTCACACTGCGGAGTCTTCCAGGGCACCCACTTCCTCCTCGGCTGCCTCACGATGCCGTATTCCAGCGTCTGCGCGGTGGCTCAGAGAGGCTGCTTGCTGCTCCGCCATCTTCCTGGAAGTCTGTTTTGTTTTTTAAAATAAACATAAACATCATAAACATAAAGAAAGAAGATTATATGCTATGATCAAGTGGGATTCATCTCAGAGATGCAGAGATGGTACAGCATATGTGAATCAATAAATGTGAGACACCACATCAACAGAACTGAGGACAGAAACCGTATGATCAATGACGTTGTCTCCCCCCACGCTGGACTCCCCACACCTCAGCTCTCCATGTCTTCTCTCCTGAAGCAAACATCCGAGACTCTCTCCTGCAACATTAATGTCACTGACAAGGGTTTTCCACCTGGTCTTCTCTGAAGGCGGAGGCCCCCATCTCCTCTCCACAATGGGATCTCTCATACTGCTCATCACACTTTTACTTATCGCTCCCAGTCTCTTTAAACCTTTTTTTTTCCAAGATGTCTTCAATTCAGGATACAGACCTTCACTACCAGAGAGCTCCTTGTCCTGGCACCCGCTTCTTCATGGGCCCCGCCCATCATCCTGACAATTGCAACAGCCCCCACCGTGACACCTCTCCAGCAGGAAGCAGTCTAAGATGAACACTGGCCCTGTTCATCCATAAATCAAAAAGATGGGAATGATAGATTCCGATAGCTTGGGGCTGAACTGTCTCTAACATGACATCCGTCCAGCTTGGTAGCCAGCCCAGAGAAGCAATTTGCCTCTCCAAGAGTAACTTCTATGTTCTTCTAGTTTCAGAAATAAACTTCCTGCTCCCTTTTTGTGCGAACGCTGAGCCCTCTCCAATCCCAACTCCACAACCTCCCAAGCACTCCACCTCCAGCCCTCAGTAAATCTTTCTGTTTCCCGTTTTGTGCAGGCAGATGCTCCTTCAAATCAGCTGTTAATGTCATTTTGCCCACCTCCCAAACTCCTCCTCCAGCCAGACCTGATAAAGGTAGCTTCACTTCTCTGTTCTCGCTGAGAGCCCCCTGCACCTCTTTGCAGCTCTCCCGTGCCCTCGTTAGCCTTTGTATACTTTGTCTCTTTTTATTCTTTCTGCACTGCCTTAGATCAAGTGCCAAAAATACTCAATCATCTCAATAAATGCAGAAAAAGCTTTTGATAGGGGCTGGGGATTTAGCTTAGTGGCATAAGCACCTGCCTGGCAAGTGTGAGGTCATGAGTTCGATCCCCAGTGCCAGGAAGAAAAAAAAAAAAGCTTTTGACAAAGTCCAGTACCCATTCATGATAAAAGCCCTACAAAAAATTTGGAATAGATGGTCTTTATCTCAATCTCATAAAAGCCATCTATGACAAACCAATAGTCAGCATCATACTAAATGAACAGAAACTGAGAGCTTTCACTCTAAAATCAGGAACAAGATAAGATATCCACTGTCATTACTCTTATTAAATGTAGTTCTCAGGGCCAGGGATCTAGCTCAGTGGCCTAAGTGCCTGCCTGGCAATCGTGAGGGCATGAGTTCAATCCCTGGTGCTGCAAAAAAAAATAAATAAATGTAGTTCTGGAAGCCGGGTGTGGTGGCTTACGCCTGTAACCCCAGAACTCGGGAGGCTGAGACAGGAGGATCGTTGTGAGTTCAAGACCTGGGCTACAAAGTGAACTCAAGGCCAGCCTGAACGTCATAGTGAGACCCTGTCTCAAAAAGACAAGGACTGGGGAGCTAGCTCACTGGCCTAAGTGCCTGCCTGGCAAGCGCGAGGTCATGAGTTCAGTCCCTGGTGCTGCAAAAAAAAAAAAAAATTAGTTCTGGAAACATAAGCCAGAGCAATTAGACAAGAGAAAAAAATTAAAAGGAATAAGGATAGGAATGGTAGAAGTTAAATTATCAGTATTTGTGGATGACATCGAACTCTACATAGAAAACTCCAAAAACTCCACTAAAAGACTTCTAGATTTAATAAACAAATTCAGTAGCATAGATAGATACAAAGTCAACACTCAAAAATCAATACCTTTGCTGTACACAAGTAACAAACTCACTGAGAGAAATTAGGGCAACAAAACAACTTTCATGATAGCATCCAAAAAAAATGAAATACTTAGAAATCAGTCTAATGAAGGAAGTAAAAGACCTTTACAGTGAAAAACTACAGTACTCTGAAAAATAAGATTGAATAGGATATCATAAAATGGAAAGATACCTACCCCTTGCTTTAGAGTAGGAAGAAACAAAAGAGTGAAAATAACCATACTCCCAAAATTATCATGCAGATTTAATACAATCCCAACTAAAATACCAACAGCATACCTTACAGAATTACAGAAAACAATCCTAAAATTCATTTGAAACCAGAAGAGAATAGCAAAAACAATTCTGGGCAACAAAGGCAAGACAGGGGACATCACAATCCCTGACTTGAAGTTATCCTACAAAGCAGCACAGTACTGGAAAAACAAAACAGCCCCAGTGGAACAGATTAGAAGAAGCAGAAACAACGCCAGACACACTCAGCCACCTCATCTTTGACAAAGGAGCCAAACATCTTTACTGGAAGAAAGACAGCCTCTTTAATAAATGGTGCTGGGGGGCTGGGGATTTAGCTCAGCGGTGTAAGCATCTGCCTGGCCAAGTGCAAGTTTGCAAGTTCGATCCCCAGTACCAAAAAAAATTAAATGGTGCTGGGAAAACTCGCTTTCCACATGCCGAAGGCTAAAAGTAGGCCCATATCTTTCACCATGCGTTAAACTAAAATCAAAATGGGTCAAAGATCTAAATATTAAAACAGAAACATTAACTCTGTTGGAAGGTAAAATAGGTAAAACTCTTGAAGACACCGGTATAGGCAAAGACTCTGAACAAAACCCTACTCGCCCAGGGACTATCACAAAAAGTCAACAACTGGGATCTCATCTTATTAAAAAGCTTTTGCACAGCAAGAGAAACCACCAACAGAGTAAAAAGACAGCCATGGAATTTTTTTTTTTTTTTGGTGCCAGGGATCAAACTCAGACCTCGCGTTTTCCAGGCAGGTGCTTATGCCACTGAGCTAAATCTCTGACCAACAACTGTGGATCTTATAGGCATCGTGAAGGAATGAAGCTGAGGACAAGGAGACTTGTTATGTTATTTTTTGAGACAGTCTCACTGTGTAGTTTAGGTTGGCCTTGAACTCACTATGTAGCCCAGTCTTGCCTCATACTCATGGGAGTCCTCCTGCCTCAGCCTCCTGAGTGCTGGGATCACAGGCACGTGCCACCACACCTAGCCACCCTACTTTGGTAGTACAAAAAGGTAGGTAGGGCCTTTGGAAAAGGATTAATTTGGGGAATGAGATGAATGCCCTTACATACCAGGATACAGCGAGCTGTTCTTTCCGTCCTCTCTGCCCTGGGCAGTCCCCTCTGGTGCCATCTTGGATGCAGGAAAGAGCCCTCCTCAGACATGTTTCAAACCTGCCTATGCCTGGATCTCAGACTTCCTGCTTCTAGAACTGCAAGATGATCAACAATGAACTAAGTCTCAGTGCTTAGTAAACATTTGACAAGTAAAGAAATGAATAAATGGTCAGGAACAATGGCACATGTCTGTAATTCTAGTACTTCAGGAGGCTGAGTCAGGATAGCAAGTTTGAGACCAGCTTGGTCAACTGAATGACTTAATGAGATCCTGTCTCAAAATAAAACATTTTAGCCAGGCATGATGGTGCACACCTGTACTCCCAGCACTCCAGAAGCTGAGGCAGGAGGATCACCATGAGTTTGAGCCCAGTCTGGGCTACATAGAAAGACCTGTTTAGAAACAGAAATGAAAACAAAAAGAGAAAGAGAAAATAAAGAAATGAATAGGTTTGGAGGAATCAGTTAGACAGTTTTACATGAAAAGCAGTCATTCTTTTTGGTGGCACCGGGGATTGAACTCACAACCTTACGCTTGCCAGTCAGGCGCTTAGACCGCTGAGCTAGATCCCCAGCCCTGGTGTTTTTGAGACAGGGTCTCACTATGCCATTCAGGCTGGCCTTGAGCTCACTTTGTAGCCCAGGCTGGTCTTGAACTCACAACGATCCTCCTGTCTCAGCCTCCCGAGTGCTGGGATTACAGGTGTGAGCCACCACACCCGGCTAGTCATTCTTTAATAATAATGAAATAAGACGACCACCAAATTCTTGCTTTTTTTTTTTTTTTGAGAAGTGCTTTCACTATACAGCCCAGACCAGCCTGTAATCCTAGTATTTGGGAAGCTGAGACAGGGGGATCACTGAGCTCAAAGCTAGCCTGGGCTACATAGTGAATTCAAGGTCAACCTGAATTACATAGTGAAACCCTGTCTCAGAAAGCAAAGAAAAATCCTGGGCTCAAGTGATCCTCCTGCTTCAGCCCTCCAAATGTTCTTCCTTGTTTTGTTTTTTGTTTGAGGCAGAGTCTCACTGTGTAGCCCATGCTGGCCTGAAACACATAGCGGTCCTCCTGCCTCGGCCTCCCAGTGCTAAGATTCCAGGCATGTGCCATCACACCTGGCTAAGGCTTCATGTTTTTTAAACGGTTAGGAAAAGTCCTTCTAGAAAGGGACATTTAAAGTGGACTGCGGGAAGTAGAGAGAGAGAAATCCCATGGATCCATGGAGGAGGGGCAAAGGAGGCCATGCGAAGGTGGGGGGGTGGACAGGAAGCCTTGCTCCAGGGTCACCTTCCCAGTGAGCTCTTTTGAAGCAGTGCTACCTAACACTTCCAGACGGCCCTTCTCATACACTCCAAACGTTATTTTCCCCATAAGCTTTGCAACCATCTGCCTTTCGGTAGAGTTCACGTCTTAATCTCGTCACTGCCTGTTTTCCCCCTATTTGCAGCTCAGCTCCATGACAGTAGGGATTTGTGTCTGTCTTGTTTACTGCTTCCTGCGGCCTGGCACATGGTGATGTAATGCTCAATGAATGTTTGTTGAATGAATCAAGGACTATTCCTCCTGCCAAGCCTTGACTTAGATCACACCCAAGGCCAGGACCCTGCAGGTTCACTTGTCCTCCCAACACCAGCAAGCTACCCTGGAGGAGGCAGCGACAGCCTCAGGCATCATCGGCTTCCAACCCATAACAGGTGTTTATTGGCCCCTTAGCCCGAAGCAAGTTCTTCCCCAGGGTCTGCCCTGGAGCTGAATTACCCAGAGCTCCGACCTCCCATCCAGCAGCGCGTGGCAAGGTTCAGAATTTCCACCCAGCCCCAGTGCCACATGGGACCCCTGGGCCCGCTTTGCCCACACAGTGCTAACACAGACCCTGCTGCCTGGTGGGCCCAGGCAGGACAGGAGGGCAAGAGAGGGGCAAGAGGAACAGGGAGCTGTGGTCCAGAAACCCAGGTGTGGGATGGTGGGCGGGGCCCAGGAAGGTCCCCTTTTCGGGTGACTGGCAGAGAAACAACAGGAAGAGCAGGGATCACGGGTGACTGAGGCCCAGCCCCCTTGCTAGCCCCACACGAGCTCCCCAAAACGTCATCCCTTCCGGTCCCCAGCCATCAGGCAGGACAGGCCACACTGAACCATCCCAGTCCTGGGCCCCAACCCTCCTGCGTCACCCTGCCCTGGGCTCCTTCCAGCTCCTGCGAAACTGACCACCATGGGTCCTTGCTTCAGTGATCATGGAAATGGAAATTAAAACTAAAGCGCAAAGGTTCAGAGAGAGTGGGGGGGGCACTGGGGAGGACTTGCTGGGCCAGGCCAGCAGCCGCTCAGACCACATCTCAGTCCTGGTTTCCTGGCCCAGCTTGAACTCTTGGGACTGGAGGGACAGTCCTAGTCAGGGGAAGCCCTGCGAGTGCCAAGGCGAGACAAAATACCTGACACCCACGGTGAAAGGAGAGGTGTATTTTGGTTCACAGTTTAAAAGTTTCCATCCCTGTATGGTCAACAGCGTGGGAGGCGGGCCTGGGGAGGAAAGCTGCTAACCTCAGTTGGCCTGGAAGTGGGGAACAAAGGGAGGAGGTGGAAGGGGGCCTCCCCAGTCAAGGTGCACCCCAGCTACCCCCCTCTTCCGGCCAGGCCCTACCTCTGAACACCGCACCAGCTGTGGCACCCTTCCACACACCCTGCCTCCGTGTGTAGGAGGCCCAGGGGACGTCCAGTCAGAAACCACGACACAGAGTGACCAGAGAGCTGGGACTCCAGGCTGCACCACCACACCCGGAGACTCTGTCCATCTTCCGTTTCTGTGACAAACACCTGGGGCCAGATAACATCTAAACAGAGGTTGATTCCGCTCACGGCTCTGGAAACCAGGAAGTCCAGAGAGCTCATTTCTTAAAGGAAAGCCATGCCCTCTGTGATCCATTAGCCCACTGATGTAGGGACAGAACCACTCAAAAAGGGCCCTTTCTCTATGGTACAATTGCCTCTCAAGTCTCGCCTCTGAGCAGGCAGCTGTGGTGCATATCTGTCATCCCAGCACTCGGGGAGTGTTATGGTTTGTATATAGATGGCCTCCACCAGCCTCATGGAAGTCATGGAGTCATGCAAGCAACTGAATCTAGTGCTTGTGATTGATTGTTGTCTAGTGCTGGGATTGGCAGTGTGAGATCTGTACCCACCCAGGGGCGGAAGGGGGCGGCTTCTCCCTTTTTGGCGTAGTTCGCTCTTACCGCTTGTAGCCACCTTAAACAGCTGCCCCCCTCAAACACACCACCTTGCCTTGGAGCCAGCTGAGTATGAACTGAAACCCCCAAAACTGTAAGAAATAAACATCTCCTTCCTTCACTTTGGGCATCAGGTATTTTGTCTCAACAAGAGAAAAGTAACCAGGACAGGGAGGCTGAGGCAGGAGGATCACAAGTTTGAGCCCGGCCTGGGCAATTTAAAATTTAGACCGTCTTAGTATAAACAGCGTTGGGGTTAGGGGTAGAGCTCAGTGTAAAGTCCCTGTGGTCAATCCCCAGTACTTTTTTTTGAAATATCACTAACACATGACTTTGGGGATTACGTTCCAACACATGAAACTGGGAGACCCAGTCCAGCCACAGCACACCCACTGTGCACAGGCTCAGAACAAAGGGCAAGACCAACAAAATTCCCTGCGACTCGGAACTGACACTTGAGAGGAGACCCCCAACAAGGTGAATGAGACAAGTGGTCTCCAGTCCTGATGGTGCTAAAGGCCAAGAGGAAAATAAACACGGGATTAACGCTGATCCCTGAGATGGGAAGTCACTGCCGGGGGTGCAAGGGGACAGCGATCCGGGAGCGACCACAGTCTGCCTCTGTGGCTTTCCAACCAGCTCTGACCCCTGGGTGAGCTGCTGATGCAGAGAAAGGGAGGGGGAGGAGGACACCTGCACAGCTCCAAGTTTCATTCACAAAGACTAAGTGTAAATGCTGCCCCCTGGAGTCTGCAGTCAAGAAGGACGCAAGAATCGCAAATTTCAGTGGCCCGGGGACAGAGACATATCACACAGGCAGTCCAGGAAAGTAAGTCCCCACTGCCACTGGTCTATTCTATATAGCTTTTTTTTTCCCACTTGACAAGGTGTAGTGGCCACGTCCCCATCAGCCCACAAAGATGTAGCTCAGCAGTGCTCCTGGGCGGTCCCCAGACCAGCACTGTCCCCATCCCCTGAGCACTTGCTAGAAACACAGTCTAATGCCCATGCCTGAGTTCCTGATTGAGATATTGTCAATCTGGATCCGGCTTTTACTACACAGGAAGCCTCAGGACTGGGAAGGACCTGGCTTTGAGTCCAGCTCTGACTGGCACTCCTTAAAAGAAGGTAAGAGGGTTAGTAAAGTTGGGGCCAGGGATATAGCTCAGCAAGCACAAAGTCCTGAGTTCAATTCCCAGTACCCCACCCCCCCAAAAAAAAGGAAAAGAGGTTAAGTAAAGTGAGAACTGAGCCAGGTGCGGTGGCACACGCCTGTCATCCCAGCACTCGGGAGGTGGAGGCAGGAGGACTGCTACGAGTTCAAAGCCAGCCTAGGCTACAAAACTGAATAGAGAACTGAACTGCATTGTGAGACTCTGTCTCAAAAAGACAAAAAATAAAAATAAAAAAGTAAATTGGGGGGGCAGTGCCACCAATGGGGCGATAGAGGGAGTAGGAAAGGGTTGATGTTTTTCCTTTGCTTGTTTTGTTTTGAGACAGGGTCTCACTATGTAGCCCAGGCTGGCTTTGAACTCACAAGGATCCTCCTGCCTCAGCCTCCTTGGCACTGGGATGACGAGAATGTGCCACCACGCTGGGCTGTGGTTCTATTTTTGGTTTGCGTTTTGGTTTTCATTTATGGTGCTAGGCAAACCCAAGGCCTCTTATTTGTCAGGCAAGCACATCACCACAGAGCCATGACCCTAGCTTCTTTTTACTTACTTTGAAACAGGGTCTCACACTAAGTCACCCACTGATACAGTTTAGATCTAAACATTGTGTCAACTTGAGCAGTTTACAAGTTTAACTGAGAGACTCAGCAGGGAACCAGGGTTCTTACTTTGTAAATATCCTCATCCTGTGCAAAGGAGGGCAAGGACATTTTGTGAGTGTTAAGATTAGTCCTGAAAGGGGGTGGCCTAGGTACAATATAAGGGTAGAGAAGAGGCTTGCGTTTTGGCTCTTTTGCTCTGGCTGCTGCCTTGAAGTGTTGCCCCAGTGCCATGCCACCTGCCTTGGAGCCAGCTGATTATGGACTGAAATCTCCAGAAACTGTGAGCTAAATAAACCTTTTCTTCCCTAATTTTGGGTGTCAGGTGTTTGTCTCAGCAACGAGAAAAAGTAACCAAGACAGTTTGGGTTTTCACTTATGGTGCTTGGCAAACCCGAGGCCTCTTACGTGTCAGGCAAGCACATCACCACAGAGCCAGGGATGCCAGCTTCTTTTTACTTATTTTGAAACAGGGTCTCACACTAAGTTGCCCACTGATACGGTTTAGATCTAAAAGTCCCTGAAAGCCTCCTGTGTTCAGAGGCGACCCTCAGGGGGACGCACACAAGGGCACTGCACTCAGTGCACCCAACTGTGAGGAGCTGGGGCCTGGTGGCGGGAGGGGGCCCTTGAGCGTGGCTGGAGGCTGTGTCCTCGCCCCTCACCTCCCTTCTCTCTGCTGCTGGGCTGCTGTTCTCCATTAGGCTCTGCTACCTCGTCCTTTCTGCTCTGGAGCCAGCTGCCCAGAGGCTGCATCCATGAGCCAGAGCCAACCTTTCCTCCATGAAATCACGGGTGTCAGGTACCGTGTCTGCGGGACAGGAAAGTGACCGAGACACCTCCCCACTCTGGCATCCCCAGACA
>RJWT010029862.1:0-14789 GCA_004365215.1 Cuniculus paca | reverse complement strand
TCTTGTGCGAGGGAAAAAATATTTTTCTCTCTTGCTGCTTGCAGCTGCCATGAACAGCCACACCATCCTGCCTTGGAACCAGATGAGTATGGACTGAAATCCCCAAAACTATAAGAAATAAACCTCTCCTTCCTTCACTTTGGGCATCAGGTGTTTTGTCTCCATGAGAAAAGAGTAACCAAGACATATACCAAGAAACAACTTTTTGTAAAGTTACTTCATTTATCTCCCTAGCATATTACAGTTAATTGGAAAATATTGTGAATTAATCATGATCTTTCCTCTTGGCATTGCCCCCTCAGTGAACTGTGAGAATTCAAAAGCAATAAGTAAATGCCAGCATATACACAAGGACTTAATTAGTGAGATTTTCTGCTTTTGCTGATTCAGATACATTTGAAAAATATACCAGATTTGTACAAGTTAACTATGTATTAAAAGTGAGAGCTGATTTTTTTTTCTTTTCTTTTTTTTGGGGGGGGTGCATGGAATACGTAGTGTATCAGGAGGGTGGAGAGAACTCCACAGGGGCTAGGACTACTCAGATCCTTTTTTTTTCTACCTTCCTACACAATTTCTTGCCGAGAGCCTGAGATCATGACTAAACAACAGGTTGTGATTACTGAGCTCTTAACCTACACCAGGTTCTGTGCTAGGCACTTAGCTTGCCATTTCCCTTCAACTTCACAATCAACCAAAGAGATACTCGTTATAATCCTTATTTCACATATGGAAATAGGTGCTGCATCACAGCCATGGCCACAGCTACCAAAAGGCAGAGCCTGAACTGAATCAGCTCTTCCGAGGCCAAGGTCTTTGAAACTGAAGATCAGTGTCATATTGTGAGCATGGCTAGATATTCCACGTATACTTGAGAATTGCATAGAAGAGCTAGAGACCACAAAGAATTCCTTTTTAAAGTATACTCCTTGAGGATGGGAGTGGTGACACAGGCCTGTAATCCCAGCAATCAGGAGGTTGAGGCAGGAGGATTGCTGCAATTTCAAGGCCAACTTAGGTTACAAAATGAGTTCAAGGCCAGCCTGAACTACAGAGAAAAACCCTGTCTCAAAAAGATAAAAAGCATTAAATAAACTAAAATAAAATAAACTATACTCCTTGCAAAAATAAGGCTGCACTTGGTCTGCTGATTACATTGTACTTATCTAGCCTCACCCTACACTGGTTAAGACCTTCACCCTTCATGAGAATTTCTTTAATCTCATGGTTTCCTTCCTGCTGAAAGATAAACACTCTGAGGTACTTGCTGCAGTATTTTGCTAATTTATTTATTTATTTTCCTTTGTCAAAGAGCCTGAGGCCTCTTTGGCTGAAACAAAGCCACATGTGACTGACTCACATCTGGCTTCTCCTTGGCAATAAATTGCCAGTGTTTCTTTCTGGGCTTTAGTGGATAGAAAATTTAAAAATAATAATTGCAATGTTATGTTCCTTAAGCCAAAATAATGCTAAAGAGCATATACCTAAGTTGATGATTCTAAAAAGAACCTTTTGGATCTTGCTGTATTCCAGCGACCATTCAGAAATCCATCACAGATGTGTTGACTCTGCAAGCCGTTTGGGGTTATTTTGGAGACACTCGAAAACTGCACAGCAGAAGGTCAGTGAAGCAGCTAAGTTGCACGTTCTCTGCAGGGGATTTTTGATATGCACTCTGTGGTCTGTGACCTCTGGGAGTCTTCACAGGCCTCCTTGAAGATATAGAGGTAAAGCAAATGAATACCATAAAATAAAACAAGGCAAATTTTTAATCATCCGGTTCTGTTTGCTAGAAGTCTCAGGAGCTGAAATTGAGAGCTTGCTTGCAGAGCTGCCTTCTTTGCCCAAAGCTCTGGGAGAGACTGCATTTGCTTGATTTCTCAGCTTTTGGAGCCATCAACATTCCTTGGCTCATGGTTCCCTTTGCCATCTTCAGAGACAAACATTGCATCTCCTTCTGCCCTTCAGTCCTAACAGCTCATAGGTACAGAAACATAAATGTTCTCTGCTTTTTCTCTTTCCTTTTCTTTAATATTTTTTTTCTTGGAATGCTAGTGATCAAAATGGTGCATGCTAGGCAAACATGTACCATCAAACCATAGCTCCAGCCTTGTTCTCAGCTTTTGAGGCCTCTAGTAATTAGCTTGTCTCTACCATGGATAATCTCCTTGATTCAGGGCTGTTTACACTTGCGCAAGTCCCCTCTATGCTATCGGAAGTAACATACCCAACAGGCTCCAAAGGTCATGTATTTTGAGGGACAATTGTTTCATCTACCAAAAATGGCCTCGCTGGTAATATTTTAGTAGCACTGCAAGGATCTTTTTCGCAGGAGAGCTAAGAAAATCACCACCGAGCCAACGTAGCAGGGCTTCATTCCCTAAAAGACAAAGTTCAATCTTGCCATGACAATCTCATGACTATAAATTCAAGAACAATTCATACATGTCAGTAGACACCACAATGAGTAAATTTTGTAACACAAGGAAGAAGAAAATTGAGCACAATGGCTTTGCTGCTGAAATATGAAATTTTTCCATTATAAATTTGAAGCATTTCTGATTCGAAAGAGCATGGAATAGAAGAAAACATGCCATCAGTTTAAATCACAGAACTCCAGAAATGGAAAAACATACTAACCTCTACTGCTTAGTACTACCGTACACTCAACAATATTTCTGATCAATGATAACTGAGCATAGCAAAGGCCTCTTTGTTGTGCAATGGTAATTGCAATTTGTGCAATGGTAATTGTTTGAAATTTATTCGTGCCACTGTGCTGAAATATATCTAGCTATTATAGTCACACATGGCTCTGAGTTTTCTCTTCTGGAACCACATGAGCAAAATTCTAAATTCCTACTTGTAGATGGTTTCTGAAAAGAAGTATAGAACCAGTCTGGGCCACAGAGAAGTTTAAAGAATCTGATCGACCTTTCCTATTTTATAATGTGATTCAGGAAAACAAAAAAGAACCTCGGTTAAACAATAAGGAATCATTTGTAAGAACAGTTAAAAGAGGTATGACACAATTAAATCCACGAAATTATTTCTAACGCAGGTTAAAATATCCTTATTCAGTTTTGTTACATGAGAAAAAAAAGAAGAAAAAGTCATTCTGGACTTTTAGTTGGACTTTTAGTCATACATAAATTTGAAATTTATTTTTAAAACCCTAGAAGTCACTTTATGCATTAATTCTATTTTCTTTTCAAGAAAAATAATGTGAAAATACACTTTAGCATCATCTAAGTAACAGTGTTCATATTCTTTCATAAGCTTTAGTTGCATTATATTAGCAAAAAAGAAAGAAATTGAAAGCTGAAATTCTAGGAAAACAGAATTGAAGAAGGCAGCATTTCCTAGGCAGCTGGTTACAATTCAGAGGAATTGTTTTTGAAAAGCAATTAAGTAATCTAGTATGTGACTCATTTTTGCTCACGCTTTTCTTCCCACATTTTCAAAAAGTTTTAGATCCAAATTTGTGACTATATAATAAAAGTTAGGAAATTTCACTCAGTCACTTTAAATGCTTTACAAATTAAAAAAATAAGTGCATTCTTTCTGCCTTTGAAAGCTTGCTGGTTTATAAGAAGTCAAGTAAACAAACTAAAACCCTCAAAAGATCTATTAGTCTTTTTAAAAATACTGAAAATCACAGGAAGTTAAGGGGCGTGAGTTTTGAATAAGGAGATAATCTTAATCATAAAAATGTCACATTTCAGAAACGATGAAAAGCAACATGTTCAGAAAGAGAACATTTGATTGACAGATAAGAACCTGCACAAAAGCTCCTGGAGTTGAATTCCTGTGTCTTTTGTGATGTTTTTAAATTATAAAAGTAATGAACCTAACTTGTTGTTCAGAGGTATTTTTGCAATTGAAGTATTATTTAATCCAACTCTTTTTGGTTTTTGTTAAATATAATTTCTGTTAAAATGTCCTTTTTGTGGGATGATCTATGGTTTAATATAAAAGTAAACTTTAAAACAGAATACAAAGCAAAAAAACTCCATATTTTCCAAAAGACTGAATCTTCCTGAATGAGTATATATTAGGCAAAATAATTTTTAAACAGGTGTTATGATTTACAGCTAGATTAAACCCAAAAAGTCTCATGTGTTCAGAGTTGGGGCTTTTGGAAAGTGATTGGATTGCAGGGGCACTAAATTAATCTGCCAATGAGTTCACAGCTCAATGTGCTGCTGGGAGGTAGGGACTGGTCAGAAGAGATGGGTCACTGTGGGTGTGGCCTGGAAAAACTCCTTGCTCTTTCTGCTCATGGGCTGCCCTGTCCCTCTGCCATGCCTTCTACCATATTGTGTCTGCTTTGGAGCTGGTCAACTGTGGACTGAACAAACCAAGAGCCAAAATAAGCATCTCTTCTTTTAAGTTGTAGATATCTGGGGAGTTTTTTGTCCCACTGAGGAGAAAGTAAGACAATAAGGTAGAGCACAATTGAAAGGTCTTTAAAAAATCAGTATTCTTGGATAGTTATATAATACATTAATAGAACATTTTTGGCTTAAATTGGGTATGGTCATTGTTAAGCTTGATTGTGTCAACTTGATTGGCTTGGGAACCTCTTACAGCATTAGTAAAGTTCACTTCTGGATGTGTCTGGGTGGATCACGGAGGTGTGACCTTGAGGATTGTGTCTTATCCCTCACCCCTTCCTCTTGGCCATTGTTGTACTGCCTTTATGTCTTGGTCATCTTCAACTAAGTAAGCAGTTTTGCTCTACAACACCCTTCAGTAATGATGCCTTTTCCTTAGAGCTAGCCAGCAACAATGGACTTAATCCCCTGAGACCATGAGCCAAATTAGCCCTCTCCTTTAAATTGTGAGTGCCAGGTATCATGTCACAGGGACAGGAATGCTGAGTAATACAAGTTCCCTGACAGATTCTGAGATGGAGATTTTAGTGCTAGAAGATTATTGGGGATTCCAGTTCTCTCCTGAACACTTGTAAGGAGTAAGGGACAGAATTAAGCAGAGGAAAAAGTTGAACTGCTATGCAGTTGTGAAAGAGTATTCTCAAATTGAGGCAAAAATGCAAGCCTTCTTCTATACTTCTCATGCTGATCAGTCACTGGATGTGATGCACACTCAGGGTATATATGGAATGGGCCACTGCAAAAGACAACGATTCCTCAAGTCCCGTTGTGCTCTCATTGCTCCATAACTTCCAGCAGCAGAGTAAATGAGGGCCTTCATCCTGAAGGTGAGGGCTGAAGAACCATATCTGTAACAAGTTTCAAACTTAAAAACAAAAACAAAAAGAAAACGTCTGGTGTACTACAGGC
The DNA here is from genome assembly GCA_004365215.1 of Cuniculus paca. Classification (NCBI taxonomy): domain Eukaryota; kingdom Metazoa; phylum Chordata; class Mammalia; order Rodentia; family Cuniculidae; genus Cuniculus; species Cuniculus paca. The sequence goes on along the minus strand of RJWT010029862.1, from coordinate 9,483 downwards.
ATTATGACTGTGACGTCATTAATACTGAAATTTATACAGCAAAGAATACTAGTTGCCATGAAATGCAACCTACCCAAAGCACAAAGCAGGAAACAACACAGATGGTGCCCTGAGAATCCACTGTGAAAGCATGCTGAACTAATACTATTCTGCTGAATTTCAGCTTAGACATCTACCTGCCTACTTGGTATTTCTATTTGGGTGTTACAGGGTGTATTAAAATAAAAATTAAACATTCTCTTTTCTCCTGCATAAATATGCCTCTCCTGCAAGATTTCTCACTTTAGTAAATGATACAGTCATTCTTTCAAATGCTCAAGTTAAAACCATCTGACTCATTATATTTTGTTCTCTTCTGCATATTCAATCCATTAGTGAATTATATAGGCTCTCCCTTCAAACTATAATGAGAATCAGACCACTTAGACCAATTTATTACCTGGACATAAGCCACCATCCCCACTTAACAGCCTCCTAAGTGATTTCTCTGCTTCCCCTGTCTTATAGCTACTTTCCACACATATCAAACAGATGATTATTATAAATCTAAGAAACATTATGTCTCTCGTTTAAAACCTTCCCAAGACTTCGCATCCCTTTCCCAGATGTTCTCACCATCTCTGTATTCTACCTGCCAATTTCCCTTCACTGCCTGGCTCTGGGTACTCTAGTCCTCTTGATATTCCCTGAGCACAGCCACCAAACTCACCGTCTCTCCTCAAGGGTTTTCATATTCCATTTTCTCTGTCTTGGACTCTGGGTAGAAAGAAATGTTTGCATGGATAGGTCTGCCATTTCTCTCCATCTCTGGTCAAATGTTGCCTATTAAAGGAAGATTCTCTGCCCCTCCTCAGTCTGTCATCCTTTATTCCCTTTCCTAACTTAATGTGGTGTTTTTATTTGGGCGATCCTTTCACTCCTTTTTCAATCTGATTCTGAAATTAAACTTTGTTTTAATGCAGTTGTCCATTTTGATGGCAGTTTACACTGTCTGTATTTGCCTAGCACATATGAATCTAGCATGGCAGGGGAGAACAAGTTAAAGATAATGATGGGAAAGGTAAATTTTGTGGCTTTGCTCCAGGAAAAAATGCTCTAACAATTAGTGCCATCTGGAAGAGACTGACAAGAAGGTATGTTTCCAATTTCTGGACACTGGAAAAATACACCAGAAAATCATCTGCAGATCATTATATTAGTGACATCAGATGTTTAACTAAAATAATTCTGAGGTATCTCATATATCTGAGTTGACATTATCTTACTAGAATTTAAGGACAGTGGTATTTTATTGTGATTCCTTTAAGTATTCATGTTTAAACTTGACAAGGTAATCCATCTCAATATGTTCATGATTTGCCATTAAGAGGACTTTTTAAAACAAGGCAAAAGACAGATTTCTCTGGACACATTCATTATGCATATGAGAACCTGATTAGAAATACGGCAACGGGAAACAAATAATCTCTTCAAAGTTCATTGCTGAATGATGCTTTCATGTTCCAAATAATCACAGTGTGAATTTCACTGCCTCATTAATCATTATAAGACAACTCTAATCAGTTACTTTAGGGCAATTGTGCTTGATTGAAAATAGCAGCCAATTAAGAGAAAAGGTACAAATGATTGGCAAGAAAGGAGAAAACATTACATCTTAGACATAATGACTTCATTTATTGCTAAAGCATGCATTGTTTAAAACTCTCAGATTGTTATGGCCACTCTGAATTAATCTTGTACAATGACGATAAGAAGAGTAATTTCTAAGTAAGGTAGAAAGAATGTTCATGTTCTCCTCCATTAGAAATGAAACTCAGTCATTGTAGTAATTACTCGGTATTCTTTCAAGGGGCTGGACTCAAAACTCATTCCTTTTGGAGCTTCATGGCAATGTTCTATACAATGGAATATAATTTCAAGTGATATGGAGAACTCCTGGGAAGAATTTTTATCTGAAGTCTACTCCACTGGGAAGTGTGTTCTTTTGCTTTCTTTCTTCCTTCTGCCTTCTGCCTGAAAATCAGATTTGAGGAATGATTTTCTAGAAGCCATCTGGAATGTGACATTGAAGAAGGAGGTCAGTTGTCAAATAGCCCTGGATACCTATTGACTTTATGTGAAAGAGAGAAATAAAACTTTATTGAAGGAACTGTGATTTGAGATTTGAGCAACACACAACCAAACTGAATACGATAATATTCTCAGGTCTGATTTATTGAGGCCAATGGAATTATTCTCTGGAGTACAATGGAGAGAATATTGCAGTGATGATAGGAGTTACCTATGATAATTTCCTGTCTAGCATCTCTTTTTCTTCTTCTATAACAGTGCTGCTGAACCTATGGTATGGATGCCACATGGTTGTTTATCACTGAAAGCTCTAGAAAGTTTGCCATCACTGTTCTGTAACTTCATGTCAGTTTTTGTGGAGCCACGAAGATTGTCTTTGTGAGATCGTGAAAGAAGATGCCCCTCCATTAAGCAACACATGGTGCGTGGCAAACCTTGACCAATGGAACCTTTGAGTGATGGAAAGATGAAGTTGATTCTCCCTTGGCATCCTGCAAAGCACCTTTCGATTGTAGCTCATCAGATACTGAGAAGCCTCATTATTCTCCTCATTTAGCCCTAGTTATCTTTTTCCTCAGTACTTCATCATAAGCTATAATTATTATCGTATATATCTTTATAATATATGAATATATAAGTCATACACATATACATATGTACATACATACATATGCTTTTGTTTGAGATGGCCTTAGTTTGTTTTATATTTCTTAACTAATCCAAAATAGCTTTTGTATTTCAAATTGTACTTAACACGTGAAGGCCAGTACAAGATGGGTTAGTCAAACAAAGGTATTAATTAAACCTGAAAGTTACTTCTACCACAGTGATCACATGGGCTTAGAGTTCTGACACTTGCTGACATAGAGGACTTCCGAGAATCTGGTTTTGTTTCAGCAGATTCCTGAATGGAATCTTAGGTCACTGTTAGAGTAACTGGTAACAGTGGAGTTTGAATGCTACCAGTGTAATGAGGGCAGGTGCTTTTACTTTCATCACTCTAGAATGAAGCTGGCCATACCACGGCCTTACCACTTAAATAGCCTAGAATTGTATTACTTCTAGTTTTCTAGACAAACATGCTCTTACACATTCATGTGCTCTGTACTCACTACCTCTTCTAGAACATATTCACATATTGAATGTGTGGTTAAGATGACTTGATTATCTTTGGGATCAAAAGTGGAAGACATTCTACGTGTGTCTGGGAAGTAGGTGGGGTGGACACTTCGAGGTCTATGTCTGGTACATTACCCCTTCTGCTTTGACGATCTTCCTTTGCTCTCTGCTTTCCTGCCACCATGAGCTAACCATCTTTGCTTCACTATGCTGTCACTGCCTTGCAGCCAGCTGATCATGGACTGAAACTCTAAAACAAATTAAACCTCTCCTCTTTTAAATTGTGTCTCAGTCACAAGAAAGCTGAATAATAAGGAAAAATTGGTACCAGAGAGGTAGTATCATTGCTGTGACCATACTCGACTATATGGGTTCAGAAACTTTTGGAACTGGTTTTTGGCAAGATTTTGGTAAAGTTTGGAGATTCAGTCTACAGAAGCACTAGCTTGCTGGTAGAGTTTATGGGGATTCTGGTTGGAAATTAGAAAAAACTGAAAATGGGTAGAAATGCAGACAGTAAAGGCCAGACTCAAAAGGTTTTAGTTGGGAACAAGGATTCCATTGGCATTTGGACTAGAGGCCATGTGTTTTACTCTTGGAGAAAATTTGTCCATATTTTGTTCATGTCCTGAGAATTTTCAGGAGACTGAGCTTAAAGGTAGTGGATAATTAATCTGGTGGAAGAAATGTCAAGACAGCCTAATATCCAGGATACGGCATGGATACTGCAGGCTGCTTTTAGCCAGATTTTTAGTGACAATCAGGGACAAAAGGCAGAGTGGGAAAATTTGAAAACCTGAAATTTTGTTCCAAAAGAAACCATTTGTAAATTTTGAACCCAAAAAAATATTACCACTAACGAGATCAGCCCCTTTAAAAAGAAGCTCCTTTTTAAAAAGAAACCAAGTACTTTGAATAGGGACAAGAAAAGAAATACCTAGAGGGCATCTCAGGAAGCAGGAATGTTTCTTTTAAGAAGAAAGTTCTTGGAATTCCCACCCTAGAAGGGCCTTCTAGGGAATTGGTTCACTGGGATTCATTTCACCATGTTTAGCCATCCAGGCACTCATAGGCCGCAGCAACCATGATCCAAGAGAGCCTGACTGGTGATTCTTATGATAGAAGACCTTGGCATCATCCAAATGATACAGGTTTTAATGGATGAAGAATGCAAGCGAAGGGTCAGAGAATCTTTTTGCCCAGATTTCAAAAGAAGGTCAAGCAAAGAATCCTTGAAAAGGGCAGTTCCGAAGGCGATGGGAGTGAAGTCAAAAGTTCAGAGGAGACACTAGTCAGTTGTATATGTCAGGAAAGTGGGATGTCGACAAGGAAAGATGCGGGCTATGAATGGATCCAGCCTAAGAGAGAGACCTGTGGGCTGCAACTGATAAGGCCATAGCGGGGGAGCAGTCAAAGCACTTTAAAACTCACATTCTACTCCCATGTACCCCAGATGCTAGATACAAAGCTGTGGGACTTACTGTTGCCCTGCTGGGTTTCAGCCTTGCTTTTTTCTGATTCTTTTCTATTACCCTATTCCTCCCTTTTGGAATGACAATATTTACTCTGTGACAGTGTACCTTGCAATTATGTAACTTGTTTTTGATTTTTACAAAGGTTCACAGCTAAGAGTTTATTGTGACTCTCAGAAGAGACTTGCACTTTTGAAAAATACTGAAAGTGCTGAGACTTTGGGGATTCTCTTTCTGGTTGTACAGGGATAGTAGTGCATTGGATAGTTCAAGGGATTATTCTGTTTCTGGCTGTACATGGGATAGGCAGAATTAAGAACTTGCTACTGTCTTTATTTGGATATTAAATATGGTTGATGAGATGTGTTTGGGAGGCACGTTGAAAAGGGGTGGAATGTGGCATTTCAGGTCGGGTTTCAACTTGATTTTAGTTGTGATCTAATCCAGGATTTGGGAGAGCACTCTTCTAAGTATAGCTGGTTGGGACATGTATGCATGCTTTTGGGGTCTATGTGAACAAATTAAAATTCTTCTCCTTTAAATTGTGGTCTCGATGATGAGGAAGATAATATTTTAGACTTTCTGAGTATGTCCTACTCACTATGTTTTGCAAAGCCTTACTAAATGCTACCTTTATGTCTGCTATGAAAATTTACACTTTCATTTGTTTATACTTTAGTTGAGTTTCAGACATCATTCTCTCAAAGGTGTCTATCATTGTGTTTTAAATTATCTTGCAAATTTTCCATGTCTCAAAATAGCTCTTGAAGAACAGGGCATGAATTTTAAATACAATTCTACTTTCAACACAGTGTATAAATCAGGGGGCTTTTAATATTTGCTTTCTGAGGAAAGAATTGAACCAAAGGAAGAAAAATAGAGAAGTAAAGACTGAAATGTTATCAACAAAAACAATATTCCCTAGGTAAGCCTCTCTCTTTAAGGAATTTATTTCCAAAGACCAAAATAGAAATCCCTTAGAACATAAATTCTTAACATGAGTACTTTGAATTCCAGCCTATTAACTCATAGAACAAATGTTAGATATTAGGTGATCTGTGAATTTAAATAGAAAAAAAATCACATTATTGGTATCTGTGCAGACACTCTACTATATGATGTATTACTATTTCTAATTTGTTTCATGGGATGATCATGAGAATCAATGGTACCAGCTTCATCTTTGCAAGTAACTGACATTCAAAAAGAAAATAGTTTTATATATATATTATATTTTTGGCTTACTTTTCACAAAGCATGGTATGATATATCATCAAACATAGTAGAAAAGCTGTGATTTATCTCTTTTAACTATAAGACATCAAGTGAATGAAAATTAACTCAATCTTTTTAGTCTCAAATTCTTGGAATGAACAAAATGAAACATTTAGTTTTAAAATACCTAGAACAGTTATCCATTACAATAGGACATGGTCTAAAGTTGCACTCAGTTGAAATTTTGTAGTTTTTTTTGTTTTTTGTTTTTTTTGTACTGGGGATTGAACTCATGACTTCACACTTATCAGGAAAGTGCTTGAGCTGCTGGGCTAAATCCTCAGCCTTGTAGTTTTATTTTCTAATATTTATGTAAATCAAAAGGGAAGAATCAAAATAGAATCAAGAAACAGGAGAAATTATAATCAAATAGAGGAATAATAAAATAGAAAAATTATAATAAGAGAAATTATAATAAAATAGTGAAATAATAAAATAGAGGAATTAATGAATTAGAAAAGTGAGTACAGAAGTGACAATGGCATTAATTGCTTAACTGAAAAAGTTAAATATTTAGATCAACAAAAAGGAGAAAAAGAACAAATGCACAAATAATAACAAAGATTTGAAAATAACCTATGATACAGAAAAATGTAAGTAATCAAAATTCACTGCTTGATTAAACTTCATTAAATTATATTTCTTGGTAGGGATGATGTGATTAACTGTCTAGAAAAATTGCTAAATTATTACTAAATAATTACTAAAACCAACCTCTGCATTGGGAAAAAATGCAATAAACATAGAAGAATATTTTCAAAGAACAAACATCTAAAAATTTTTGGTGTGGGTTTATGTATGCAAAACTGTTTTCTTACATAGATCTTCTAAAAATGGAAACTCTGCCTACTCTATTTGAAGCAAGACAGAGGCTAGTAAGCTGAACTGATGTGGAACTGGTCTTCCTAGACCATCTTGCCAAATGACACAAAACTTACATAGAAATCTATTTTCTTCCAGAGTTCTGCTCAAATTCTTTTTCTAAATATTTAACTGAGTTTTATTGTGACATTTTTATACATGCGTATAACATATTTTTGGTGATGTTAATGACCTCATTCTCTTCCCTTGTCCTTTTCCTCCCCACTGACTTCCCTTCCTCTTGTATATTAGTAGATCAGTATTTAAAAGGAAAATCTTGTAAGAGAATTACAGAGATAGGGAGAATCACAATCGGCATATTAAACATTATAGAAATTCCTCACTGTCTGCTAACTATAAAGTTCCCAAGAGACCAATAGCTTACAGATGTGCAAAGCAGAGCCTTGTGTGTCTTCTAAATAAATAAGGGAAAGATCGAAGAGTGATATGGCTTTAAAATAAAGATTCACTAAGTGAGACTGAGTTTTCTGTTTTTTTTTTAAGTTTGGTGTATTCTATAACTCACACTCTGATCAAACAAGGAGACCTAAAGCTTTCTTGATTTTTAAACAGCAGAGAGAAGATCCTGAAGCTTATGGCTCTTCTGAAAATATAAGACAAAGTCAGAAGCAGAGCAATTGTGACTTTTGAGCCTAAGCATATGAAAATATATTTTGCCTGAATCTTCAGCTGATCATTTGGAGTCATTGCGGATATGCCCTGTGGAAAATTAACAATGACTTTTAAAAAACATACCGGATTATAAAACAATCCAGAGTTGCTACAGTGTGTTACTTACAATGTCCGGTTTTTGTCAAACGTTATTAGATGTGCAAAGAAAGAAAAAAAATCTTTTTATATCGCATGAGGGAAGATCTTTATCTAGGGCTTGTAAAGAAACCTACATCAACAAAAGAATTAGAGAATATAAGTTCAGAAGGAAAAGCAAAATCACTTTATTAGAAAGGGTAGAGAAATAGGGAACAAAATCACTTTGTTGGAGACAGGGAGAGAAACAAGTAGATAGAGAGCTACCTCAAGGGATTCCAGAGCTGGGGCTGGGGCAGGGGTTCTTTGCTGCTACCCTTTTTATTACCCGGCAAGAAAGGACCTCTCCTCTTGGGAGTCGTTAGGACTTAAGTGACTATTCTGGGCTCTGAGACCCCTGATTTGACCACCGTCCCTTCCACTGACAACTTGTACATTCTCGGATAAGCACTTCTTTGATCTCTTTGTGCTTTTCAGTTGCTTATCTTGTGGTGAGTTTTGCAGCAGAGTTACATTCAAGGCTGAGTTGGTACAAAGAGATACATGTACACTTTAGTGTATTAATATGGTGAGAGAATCTCTCTCTCTCTCTCTCTCTCTCTCTCTCTCTCTCTGACAGACAGAAAAGCCACTGTGGGACTCCCTCCCTCCAAGGACTGAACACAGAAACCACACCCATCAGATGATGTTATGTTATTTTGTTCTACCTTTTAACCACAAGTTTATAGCAGTTTCTGTACCTTCCTATGTCACCCTCCTCCTTTCCTATACCAGCAAAACTCTAATGCAATGAATAAATATCTTTACCCCATCCTGTTATCTTATTCCACAGTGGCCATGGCCGACCAGATGTTCAAAGTTGTAAACTTGTCACCTTTAAGTAGCCGCCTTTGTTCTGCTTGCCCTTTCCCACCAGGAGCTCAGTATAACAGCTCCCCTAACCCAGACTCGGCTCAGCATTTGGAGTGCATAATTCCTCTGGGCCCGCTGGCTGATAAAACTTGGATTCCTCCACTTCTCCAGAGTGTCGCTTTTGTGTCCTGTGTCACCAGTAAAATTCAAAATTGCTGTAACAATATAAATGTGTGAATTTTTAGATGTTAGTGTATATTTTATATACTGAGTTTTTTTATAACATAGCCCCCTCCCCACTTTGTTTCGTTTTGTGTGCTTAACTGGAGGTGGAGGGAGGAGGGGACAGAGCTTTTGCATGAAGTCAGGCCACGTGCCCTAATGGCTCTCTCTGTTTTGCTTAGCTAATCTCTCTTTAGCAGGGCTTTAACTCTTTATCAGAAACCTCAATGAGGCCTTTTAACTTTACCTGCTTGTCCCCCAACTTTTCCTATGCTATAATCTGGAAAAAAAATGTCTAACAGAGGAAACATTACCAGTGGCCAGATGAAGAATCTATCAGACAAAGACACTTCAGTGAGACAATTCTATATTAACACTAAATTTGTGATTATGTTAAATACTTATGTTTAAATCCACAAAGTGGAGTTCAGCACCTTGGTCTGTAAATATTTTAAGTGCTGCACATAATACAGTTCTTCTGTTGTAATAAGAAAGCAGTCATAGGCCCTATGTAAATAAATGAGTGTTGCCATGGACCAATAAAATTTTATTTACAAAAGCAGGTAGCAGGGCAAACTTAGTCCATGATCCAAAATTTGCTGACTGTACCTCAGTGAAATTCTTAAAATTATCCTAAGTATTCTAGCACTCTGGAAGACTGGGGCTAAGGGATCACAAATTCAAGTTCAGCCTGGGTAACTTAGCCACTTAGCAAATATCTGTCTCAAACTAAAAGATAAAAAGTAGGAAAAAGATAGTTAAAAAAAAATAGATAAAAAGTGGACTGTGGATGTAGCTCACTGTGAAGCCCTGGGTTCTGTCCCCTGTACAACAACAACAATGA
>RJWT010029861.1:0-14810 GCA_004365215.1 Cuniculus paca | reverse complement strand
TTTGGAAGGCAGAGGAATAAGTGCTTATTCTACCCTTCCTACATCTAGGCTATTTAATTACTACTACCTTGCCTCTAATGAGACAGAAGCCAACTAGCAAGGCCGGCTCTCTTTGTGAAAGTCGGCTTGAAAGAGCCCTTGAGTTGGCAATACTGCCTCTGCAAAGATTTCTGAGCTTGTCTTATAGATCTTCCTCAAATTTGTTCAGACATGTTTCTTCAATTGTATGAGATGTGCACAGAAAAGACTAGGTCCCTCTCTAGAGCTGGACCAGCAATCACATCTCCGACTGGAGACGGGGATGAGAGAGAGCAAGTACTAACAGGAAAGGACTGGGGAAGGCAAGGCAGATTAAAGTACGTTAGTGTCAAGCCTGTGGCTTGTGAACAGAACAATCTAAAGCTCAGGAGGAGGAAGGGGAATTCTCCAACACAATATGAATAAGCGAAAACTATTTTAGTGAACCCTGTAATTTCCATGGATAAAGAACAACAAAAAAAAGAATGAGCAAGCAGAGTCCAGCCCTCCCTCTTAAATGTGAATAAAACAAACCCATTCAGCTAATACTGCTTCAAGTACAATCATGAAGACAGATGGAGTTGCTGAAATTCACACTAAAAAGAATGGAATCAGGTGGCCTAGCACCTAAATCCCAGGCACCTCCCTTTTAAATGTCATCTGGAATATATCTTTGAAGACTGCCACCCCTCTTGCCACAATATAATACCCTTTCAGGATAGCAGGACGAGTTAAGACATCTATTTTAAGTTTCGTAAGAGGAAAGTGAAAAAGGAAAAGCACTGAGATTTTGGAAAAGCTAGCAGCTAAAGCCAGAAACAAGGTTAAGGTCCTCATGGCACCCAAGACTAGGAGCAGAAGGGAGGAGGGAAACAGGCGGTGTTTCCTGCTGTCCTCTGGCTTTACATCTTTCCCCCGACTCCCACTCCTCCCAACAGCCTGATGTAGCTATTGGCCTGCCAGAGGGGATGTAATGCCCAGACCAACTTTTTATTGAGCTTATGCAGCTAACAGACTTGTAAACAGTGCAAACTGACAAAGTTTTGCTGAAAATTATAGCTTGTGTCCACTAACACACCTCTCTCTGAGATTAAAAACAAACAAACAAAAAAACCAAAGTAAACAAATACTGAGAGAGACAATGAAGAGACACATCTTGAGTCTTCCAAGAAGGCAAAGTAAAAAACGCCACATGGCTTGGTCCCAGGCGCTCACCATGCCTAGAGTGCTGCTGCTATCACCACTGTCTCCCCTCCCTGCCGCTGGTTAGGGAGAAGAGGGGGAGCAGGGTCATCTCGGGCATGCTGCAAATACAGCATTTGCTGGTGTTGACACCCTTCGGGGGCTGTAGTGGCAGACTGCTGTGTCAGGAGCCCATTTCCTGGGAGTAGCCGAGGGAGCCCAGGTCCTCAACCAGGTCCTCAAGGCAGCCTGAGATGGCAGCCCATACACCTCAGCAGGGGTATCTTGCCCCTTTTCTCCAGTGCAGTTCAGCATTGAGGTTGTCTATTCTCGGTCGGCGATAAAACCTGAGCTGATTTCCTCGTGGGTCCTCCTCCCTTCCCCAACTTGGGGAGTAGTGGGAGGAGACAGGGGAGGATCACTGAGGGGGCAGGGGGATACCCCGGGGATCGGTGACCTGGCCCTCTTGCAGGTTCTTCACCAGTTGTGCAAGCCAGCGTTTCGTGGTGGTGTCATCTTTTAGCACCTGGGCAAAGGTTGTATCCTTCAGCTGGTCAGGGAGGCACTGCCTGAGTGCTTCACGTGCCCTACATCAGAAACAAACAAACCAACCAGGGAGACCAACAAATAAACCCAGATTTGGGGGCTAGGGAAGAGCTTTCTTAGATATAAATATACAGTAAGTGGGAATCTATGGCTCTGTCAAGTTATATTTAGAAGCCATTAAAATTCTCTAATGCTTATATCAGATATTGGCTCAAAGATCTCTAGGATCTGTAGTCTGCAAACATTTTTAGAATGATGTCCCAGTGTAGAATTTCATGCAAAAGCAAAATGGAATAAAATGGTGCAATAGTTTACTTCAAATTGCTTTCTGATTTATTACAATCAATAATGTCAGAATATCATGTTAAAAATAGATGAGTTATAGTAAATCAAATATTTCAAAAACCATTAACAGCAGATATGACCTCACTTATATATAACTTAATGAATTTTCATTCTATACTAACTTAGCGACTTATGTCTTTACAGATAGTTTCAATTTTATATTTAAAAACCTTAATAAGAGATGAATTATAAAAACAAAACTATAGTAGCAGCATTATCAGATGAACTTTAAATGTTTCACTTTCTTTGAAATGATGAACAGCAGAAAGTCAAATCTGAAAACCTAAAAAAGGTAAATGTTAACTATTTATAGGGCTATTCTCAACAAAGTTATAGCTTTTCTACTTAGATAAATAGAATTTTAAATAAACACATTTTCAAACTTTGGTGACAGCAGAAACTACTGAAGAACAGGACACAATGGACAAAAGAAATAGGAAAGGTTTGAATAACTTCAGTGGCAACAGACTGAGTTCACATTAAATCAAGTTATTACCATTCCTAGTAATGCAGAAATCACTCCATTACATGGTTTGTCAGAATCTGAGCCAGTGGCTTTCAGCATAAATTATGGATTTACAAAGCAGAAGGTCAAACATTTCTAAATGCATCATATCCACAATGTACGATTTCTGGCAGAAAGATGACGAACATAGGGAAATAAAACAATTAGCTCAAAACCTCATAGCGATCAGAGAACTGGAAATATACTTTAAGAGCCCTGTAGGCTATGGTCCTTTTTAATGACATCTGAAAGTATACTTCTCTTTGTGACCCTTTGGAGTATCAACTGAAAGCTCACACCACAGGAGTAATGCATAATAAAGCTTCCCCTGGAATTAGAAATCTACACTCTGAAAATTGATTATAAGATAATTATAATGGGAAGCTACAATTCTGATGGAGTTTTAAATTTAGTACTTTAGATTTTAAAAGGAATTTAAACTCTGTCCGGATAAACTAAATACAGTTAAATCCCTTCTATTTCCTAAAGACAAAGGACTTATGTCATGAGATGGGGAATAAAATTCAGCAAAATATTTCCTTAAAGCCCTCTAAATTCTGCAAATGTTTACCTGGGATTATCTGAGAGTCGAAGGTAACATCTTACTACATGCTTCAGTAGACGGGCAGAAGGCTCTTTGGACAGCTGCAGGACCATTTTACCCTGTTTTGCCCAAAAGAGGAAGGGGGTAGGGGAAAAAAAAACACAAAACATAAAATAACTGTAACTGACATCAGAGATTAGATTGTTCAAGAATCATTATAGAAGATTCTAGCATTATTTCTACTTAGAAGACTATAGCTGCTCCAGGGCCAACTGCCAAAGGCCTAATCTGTGATCAGTGGTACAGTAGTTACAAATGGGATAGATGAAAAACTCACCAAGATCATGGCAACATGGGAAAAACGCTCGTATGTCTGACATATGTAAGCCAGACCAGTGTCATCTAAGAGGATCTTCTGGAGGATGAATGTGGCAACCTGAAATAAGAAAGTTAAAAAAAGTTGCTCAGTGGCACTTGTGTGTTTGTCTTAACTTGTGGACTAAAAACTTGATGAACAGGTGCCAAAAATAAATCTTCTTTTGCAACCCAGAACTCGTGGTTCGGTATGAGTTTTGATACACACAAAAGGAATACTACTGCTAGGCACAGTGGTACAAGTCTGTGATCCTGGGACTCTGAGGCTGAGGCGAGAGGAATTAAAGCTCAGACTGTACAGTGAGACTCTACTTCAGAAAACAAAGCAAAAGCAAAAAATTATGATAACCTAATTAATACAAATAAAAGTGATGGTGTTAATAAGTTTTTTTTTTTTGCAGCACCAGGGATTGAACTCATGACCTTGCGCTTGCCAGGCAGGTGCTTAGGCCACTGAGATAGATCCCCAGCCCTTGTCTTTTTGAGACAGGGTCTCACTGTGCTTATTTTGTAGCCCAGGCTGGTCTCGAACTCACAAGGATCCTCCTGTCTCAGCCTCCCGAGTGCTGGGATTACAGGCATGAGCCACCACGCCCAGCTTAATGAGTAAGTTTTATTCTGAGACTAAAATTAATATAAAGCATAGGATATGAGCAAACTATAGATTTGGTATTCTAGTTTTTATATTGTAGCACACAAAGATATCTTTTTTTCTTAAAGGCTTCTGTTTGAATAGGGGGCTGGAGTTGAAGATATGTCTTACTGTGTTGGATCAGGTTTGTTTAAATGTAGTAAGTAATAGCAACAGATTAAAATTTCCACAGGTTTTAATAAAAAAAAAAGTTGTTCAAATTTACTATCGAATTGTCTACTCATTTTCCCAGGCACAACCATCAATCAGAAAAATGAGCAAGCAGAGATCCTTGTATCTCATACAACTCACTCCACTCCACACATACACACACACACACACACACACACACACACACACGACAGTTTCATAGTCTTCAGGATTTTTTTCTGAAGACTTTACATTGCCTTATGTTTGCAACACACATTGTTATTCTCATTTTACACAAAACAAGGGGGAAATTCTAGCTAATTATCAGATTCTAAAAGCTGGGAGGCTTTATCAGTTACCAACTAGGCAGAGGTTAAGTTCCCAAGTGACAAAGCTACCAAGTGGTAGGGCTGAGCTCTCAACACTATTTGAATACTATAGCCTCTTCTTTTTTCTGTGAGACAAGAGGATTTTAGAGGTTCAGTTATGGTTCGTGTCTTTCAGGTAAGGCAAATAAGGCCTTTTTTTTGTAATTTAAAGGGGCTTTTTTTTGTTTGTTTTTCTCTTTGAGACAGGGTCTCACTATGCAGTTCAGGCTGACCTTGGGCTCACTTTGTAGCCCAGGATGGTCTTCAACTTGCTATGATCCTCCTGCCTCAGCCTCTGGAGTGCTGGGATTACAGGAGTATGCCACCACGCCCCTCCAAAGACTATTTTTTTAAAAGACAGGGTCTTGCTGTGTAGTTCCCAAACTCGTGATCCTCCTGCGTCAGTCTCCCAAATGTTGGGATTACAGGCATGCACCACACCTGGCTTGTTCTTAAAACTTTCCTTTTTGAGCCTTTCTTTGAAAATTATTCCAACAGTAATAAACCCATGCTGTAAAGTTTATATCTAGACTCAATCTCCCCCTTCAATTTAAGGTTATTAACTTTTACACAGAAGAGATTTAAAAATACTAGTTTAATTCAAATCAGGCAATTATTATAATGATTCTCTTCCTTGGCTGCTCAACAAAACCAACTGTGGAAATTATTTTACTGTTTTATTGGAGTGTAACATCACTGTAGGCTGAACAGTGGCTCCCAGATAGGTTCTAATCTTCAAATTCTGAGAATGTTGCTTTAGGTAAAAATGAGATGAGACTAAGGAGCTTTATATAGAGATTATCCAGGTGGGGCCCTAAATGTAAATTTCCTGCTCAGAGAGAGATAACTGGTCAAAGTGGTGCACACCTATAATCCCAGGAATCAGGAGGCTGAGGGTAGGAGGACTGCCATGGTTTGAGGCTAGTCAGGGACACATAGTGAGCTCAAGGCTAGCCTAAACTTACTGTACATAGTGAGACCCTGTCTCAAAAACAAAAAACAACAAACAAAAAAAAAGGGGGGGGGAGGCCAAAAGAGATTTAACCACAAAAAAGAAGGCAATGTAAGGAGACAGATTTGAACATGCTTCGCTGTTGGCTTGGTTCTGCAGATGGAGACAGGAGCCAAGGAACGTAAGGAAGAGTTCGAGAAAGTGAAAAAGGTAAGGAAAGGGAATCTGCTCTGTTATAAGCTACACAAGGCACTAAAAATGCAAAGTGCGTAAATGCACTAATCTTAAGTGCTCATTGATGAGCTTTTATCTATATACACATCTGTGTACTGGAACAAGATTAAAATATATTTCCAGCAACTCAGAATTCTAGCATTCCCTTGTACCTTTCCCTGAGGTAGAAATATCTACCCCTCAGAGGTAACCATCATTCTAACTTACTGCAATTGGCTTTGCTGCCCTTCAACTTCACAAAAATGAAATCACACAGTAACAACTCATGTGTTTTTTCATTCAATGCACCTGTGAGTCTTCCTTGTTACATATATTAGCAGCTCAAACTTTTTATTTTGAGTATACTACAACAAATCCGTCCTTTATAAATAAAGCCACTGTCAACATTCTAATGTATATGAGGCATGACTGAAAAATACAGTGTGTGTTTAAATTACTTTTTTTCCTTTTTTATAACTGGGAATGGAACTCAGGACCTCATGCTTGCCAGGCAGGCGCTGTGCTGCTAAGCCATCTCCCTGGCCCTTGCCACTTTCTGAGGCAGTTCTGGAAATCTTTTTTTGTGAGTGTCTTAATTGCACTGTTGTGGCTTCCTTGATGTACTAAACTGACTCAAACCATTTACTTTCTATAGTCATTTTGACTTAGGGGAAGAGCTAGAAGTAACATGGCGCCAGATCCATGGAGTAGGGTGGAAGAGGACACACCATAATACAGTGGCGGTGAACCTATGGCACACGCATCACACGGGCCATTTGTTATCACTAAACGCTCTGAAGGCTTCCCATCACCGCCATGTTTTCATGAGCACGTTCTGCTGGTTGGCACTTGGCAGGAACATTCACTGTATTTTTGATCATACCTCATAAAAGACACTCAAGGACGGAGTTCTTCCAGAACTACTCCAGAAAGTGGTAAGAATGAAGACATAAGTGTGTTCAAAGGGAGGATGTCGAGGGGGATTAATGGCAGTGTATCTTTTACTGTAAATTTTTTTTGCATTTAAAATATTCATTGTAAGGGCCGGGGCTTGAGCTCAATGGTTCAAGCGCTTGCTTGGTAATTTTGACATACAGTTACCAAATGAATTTCAAAAATCACAGAGAAGGAAACTTCATGTACAAAGGAAAAATTAGGTTGACATAAGACTTAATGACAACATTCAATGCCAGGAGACAACAGGGCTAGGGCAACAGAAATCTCAGAGAAAAATGAGATAAGAATTTTATACCTAGTTATGTCACCATTCATGGTTAATATCTATAATAGGCAAAAGCTCAAGTACCTATACTTAATCACGCATTAAAAAAACGTCTGGAATAATACAGTTAAGGATTACCTGTAGAAGGAGATGTGGGTTCAAAGAAAGAGACTCAGTGTTTAACTTGCATCTGATGTCTTTTTTTTCAGTACTGGGAACTGAACTCAGGGATTTTTTTGTTAGTTGTTTTGAGACAGGGTCTCACTATGTAGTTCAGGCCGATCTTGAGCTCACTCTGCAACCCAGGCTGGCCTCAAACTCCTGGCGATTCTCCTGAATCCAGACTCTGCAGTGTGCTACCCCCTGACAGTCTTGCTAAATTGTCCAGCCGGGGCTCAAACTTTTGATACTCCTGCCTCAGCCTCCCACAGTACTGAGATTACAGGCATGCACCACACCTAGATAGATCTGGGTGTTTTAATGACCATTTTATAACATTTGTATTGAAGAGAAAAATATTCATAGAAGGTTCAAAAAGCTGAAAACAGGCAGAAAATGACTGCAGACCAAAAAAGTGCTCAAGAGCCAAAACAATGTAGACCATACCGTTTTAGAAAGCTCACTTCCAGATTCCATAATGCGCAAACACAAGGGGATAATTTCTGTTGTCAATAAAAAGTTGATTACTTCTTGCTCATCTGTTTTCACCAAGGCCCCTAAAGAAAATATGAACAAAGAAAATTACTTTAGAGCCTGTGCTTCCAGTTAAATGAACTATGTATAGCTCACTAAGAGAGTTGTGGAATTTAAATAACAAGAGTACAAGTTGTATCTTCTAGTTCAAGGAATCAAATTCGTAACAATGTAAAAAGAAAACAGCAAAGACAGTGAGAGAAAAGCACAGGTGAACTTCATTAGTCAACACCAAACGATGAGGGACCAAGTTTGGTCCATGACATAGCAGTATAGTTATCTAAATACTTCTAGCATTCTTATTATATAATCTTACAATAACACTGAAGTCTATTTTCCACTTATTCTCTTCTCCACTCCAATACTACATAAAGTATTCACCATTCTACATTAATTAGCATTAACACATAGTCTCAGGAAAAAGAAACAGTGCCAGTCAGAATCCTACTTTAAAGTAGGCATAAACAAACATTTCTTCTCATTCTCTTTTACTCAAAGAACACAAACATTATAGGGCACAACCAGGAGAAAAAGTTCCAAACAAGAAACAACACACCTATATTCTAATGTTGGTTTCACAAAGTTTACCTGTTGATAAAGTTACTTCGCCTTTGTATGTCTCTGGTTTTTTTTCTTTTCTTTTCTTTTTTTTGGTGGGGTACAGGGACTGAATCTAGAGTCTTCACTGAGCGATATCCCCAGTCCCCAGTCCTTTCTATTTTTTCTTATTTGAGTTGGTCTTACTACATTGCCTAGTCCGGACTTGACTTTACATTCCTCTTGCCTCAGTTTCCCATGTGCCACCATGCCTGACTCTGTTGGCCCGATTCCTACAAAATTAGTTGGAATAGCTGACTCCTGAAATTCAATCCAGTTCTACTCCCTCCTCTGATATTATCAAGTGAATAATGCTGACCAGGTGCTATCTTCCCCATTTTGTATACAGAGAAGCTGAGCTCTATTAAACAAGTGTTCCCTGGCTGTCCAATGCATCCAAGGTTCTGATAAGGGCACTCATCCTGGCTATTAGAAGTCTACCTTCTTGCTATGTCCTCCTATTACAGGGACAGAAAGAGAGGAAGCACCCTGATGTCTCTGTTTATAAGGATACTAATCTTACCATGGGTGTCATACCCTCATGTCCTCATCTAAATCTAATTCTCTTCTCAAAGCCTCATCTCCAAATGCATCACATTAACCAGGAGAAAACACTGGGTTACAAGAACTCATCTTACACTTTGCTACTGTAAATTTGTACTTTAGCATAATAGTAGCCAACGAATGTGTCTGTAGCTGTGCCTGGGGGATACAGGAAGGAATTTTCGTGTTTACTCACTTGATATGACCAAGGTGTGTGCATGTGTGCAAAAGTGTCAAACTGGGATTTTTACCTACATAATGCTCTAACAGGTTTTGTGTGTGTTTACCTGAGTATCACAGGGGGTAAAATACATCCACACCACTGTTCTGATCTGTAAACATGTATTTTACCGTAAATGAAATATGAGTGTGACTCATACTAGCTGTGCCTGGGGAAAGCAAAAAACCATCTGTGCACCCACTTGACAAATGAACAGTAAGGTGTGTACCAGAGATCTAAAGCAGTAACAGGTGAGTTTTATCCATAAAATGCTCACTGCTAAATTTCTGTGCATTTAGGATTTGTTTTTAAGAAAGTTTTCTTTTGATTTTTCTTGTGGAAGTAGCCCAATGTATACAATAGCACACAGAAAACCAGATTCCTGAGTTTTGAAGAAGATCAGAAATGAATCATGCTGTGGATACAGCTCAGAAGCAGAGCACCTGTAAGGTCCTGAGTTTGATTCCCAATACCAAAAAAAAAAAAAAAAAGTGAATTATAAGATCATGCATGGATGAAGCAGATAGACTTTGTTTTTTTGCGGTACTGGGAATTGAACTCCTGACCTCGTGCTTACCAGGCAGGCGCTTAGGCCTGAGCTAAATCCCCAGCCCTTGTCTTTTTGAGACAGGGTCTCACTACGCAGTTCAGGCTGGCCTTGAGCTCACTTTGTAGCCCAGGTTGGTCTCGAACTCACATCGATCCTCCTGCCTCAGCCTCCCAAGTGCTGGGATTACAGGAGTGCACCACCAGGCCCGGTGACATGATAGACTTTGACACTGACAATGTGAGTCAAAGATCTGTGGCAGTGAGATGGAACAAGAATCAACTGATACAGACACAGTGAATGCAGACCTCCTCAATTCAGGTGGCGAAGAAAACAACGTGAGCACATACTTGACTAGTAGAAATGGCACAAAATGATCACACACCCAAATGACATGATCCAACGTCAGAACTAGGTCTGAAAATACAGTGAGGATCTTGGCAGGGTTAAAACCTATTGGACTGCATGCCAGCACCGACATTCAATGTTGGAAATCATCTGTAACAGACAAGATGCTACAAGATGTTGCGAAACATACAAATGCTGAAATACAAGTAAAACGTTCTGTGTGCACCAATAGCCATACTCAAAAATGTATTTATTGCCCAGCGTGGTGGTATATGCCTGTAATCCCAGCACTTGGGAGGCCGAGGCAGGAGGACTGCTGTGAGTTCAAGGTCAACCTGGGCTACACAGTGAGTTCAGGGTCAGCCTAAATTACAAAGAGACACCCTGTCTCACCCCCAGGAAAAGTATTTATTATGATACTTTACTAGCTGAACCAAAAGCATTCATAGGTCTGTTGTACTCAGGAAGGCTTTCTCATGGGAATCACAGAATCGAAAAGACTTATGGAAGAGTGATGGACGTGGCCGCGAAGTTTGTAGAATAAAGATGGCCCTGAGATTTGGTTTCCTTCAAAACTGCCTGAAGTTTGATGACAAAGTCACCTGTCAAGAAAGAAAAAGAACTGATAATCTGGCTGCTATCCGCTCAGGGTTTGAGGGATTTGTGGATTAATTGAGAAGCAATTTACACACCGTCTGAATACATGACTACTGATGAACATCCTGTAGCATTTCATGGTTGCTGTAGCTTCAGGCAGTATTTTCCCAAAAACACCTTCAAATATGGCATAAAAATTTATGCCCCCGTGGATGCAAAGACTTATTACATTTTCAGTTTGGAAATTTATCCTGGAACCCAGCCACCAGGGCCTTATTCATATAGTGATAAACCAAACGACGTTGTTAACAGGCTTGTTGTTCCCGTCTCCCAAACTAATTGGAATGTGACACTTGAGTTTCCAACTGATGTTACATTTGCTAACAGAACACAACTAGACCAGCATAGGAACTGTATGCAGGAACAAAACAGATATTCCAAATGAAATGCTGCAATTTCAAAACAGAACTATATAGTACAACCTCTGGATTTCAGAAAGATGACACTGGCCTCGTACATGGCAAAGTAAAATAAACTGGCAATGCCGAGGTCAACACTGCACCATGATGAGAATATTGATACAGCTGGGGATATAGTTCAGTTGCACAGCTTGCCTGGCAAGTGCAAGGTTGTGAGTTCAATTCCCAGTACCAAAAAAAAAGCAACTCCCCCTGCCCAAAATTGATAGGAAGACCTCAATGAAGTGGAAGCCCGAGATGGTAACTTTCTACAAGAAGACCAAAGGTGGAATAGATACTGTTGAAGAATTATGCAGCAACTATGATGTCACTTGAAGCACAAAGCATTTGCCAAAGGTTGTGTCTTGCTCAATCCTAAATGTGAGGCACAAATAATTTGATAGGTTACAAAGAAAATAGCAAGTGCGAAATATCACGGAGAAGTTTTCTTAGAAGACTGGGACTGGAACTCAAGAGATCATTTACAGCAGAGGAAAAACAAAATGTTTCTGTGCAGGGAACTATGCCAAAAAACTGTGGAGCATACTGGTGAGCTGACAGGCACACAGGCAGGTGCAGCATCACAAAGCCCTACTATGATAACAGGAAAACCAAGATGATGTCAACTGTGTCCTACAGGAAGGACAGGAAAACAAATGGTATGTGCCATCAGTGTAAATGATACTTGTAGAAGGAACAAGCAGTCTGCATGTGTGAAAGCTGTCTTGGGTGTGACAGTCGAAGCAAAGATTGTTTCTGTGGTGGACTTTTGTTTGTATTTACACTGTAGTTAACACAGGTTTTTATTTCTGATGTTGTTTTAGGATTTTTTTTCTTCTTTTAGGTTTTATAAGAAAGTAAACAAAATGCTGATGTCTGTTCTAAGCACTCATTGCATATTTGACATTTTATTTTACTGATATCTTATTTTTCTGCTAAGTGCACACTGCACAATAGAAGCTCTTGACAAACCAGGAAGACAAGAAAGGTGACAAAAATGGCCTACCACATAGCAAAGGAAAGCTAAGCATATGTGCTGTCTCTGTGAGACATGAACATGGGATGAACATGCAGTTGACATGTGTGAAGACTACCTTGGGTTTGTTAACTGAAGTAAAGATTTTTTTGGGAGAACTCTACTGGTATTTTCACTGTAGTTCATATAGGAATTTATTTTTGATGTTTCTGAAAGAATTTACACCTTTTAGGTTTTGTTAGCCAGTACACAGCTGATGTGAAAATGTTGGTATTTATTCTAAACATGCAATACACATTAAGAATTTAATACTTTATTGATATTTTATGTTCCTGTTCACTACACAATGTATAATTCTAACCTTCTGACAAAACACCAAGACTAGCAAGATGTCAAGTATGTCCTAGAAAAGTCAGGAAAGCAAAACACATGTGCTATCATGTGTGAAGACTGCCTTAGGTGTGATAATTGAAGTAAAGATTATTTTGGGGGGTAGAGTTCTATTGATATTTTCATTGTAGTTCACCCAGGAATTTTTTCCTGTTATTTTTTAGACTCAGTGTACCAAAAAACAGTTAATGCTTAAAATTTTGATGCTTTTTAAATAAATATTCAATAAATATTAAAAATTCAATACTTCATTTTTTGGGTATTTTTCCTGTTAGGTACTTATTGTTTAATATAATAAAACTCATAACATTAATAATTCTTCAATAAAAACATTATCTAAAGAGTAAGTGTGGATCTTATACACCCATTATGATGTGCTTTTATAACAAAATTGGAGTTATGCCCTGTGGGCTACAAAGTAAGGTTCCAACATATAAAAATTTGAAGAGGATACAGTTTAGTTCATAGTAATCAATCTGCCAATTTCCAAACAAAACAAAAACAAAAACAAACAAATGAACAAAAAACCCCCACAACCCTGCTAGGATTTTGTTCAAATTGATTTAAACTATAGATCAGTTTGAGGAGAGAGAAAGAAAATAAAACACCAAAAACACCAAACAAACAAATCAGTGCTAGGGATAAAAGCCAGGGTCTTGTGCTTGTTAGGGAAACACTCTACCTTTGTGATCTACATCTTCAGCTCAGGAGCTGATGTTTTAACGCTGAGTTAAGGATATGCTAATGAACATGATATTCCTCTGCACTTATTTAAGTCTTTAAAAAAACCTCAATTCGGGCAACCCACTCAGGACCCCTTCTGTCTCTCTCTTAGACAGAAGCTTTCTTTCTCTCAATACATTCATTCTGCTCAAAAAAACAAAAACAAAACAAAAAAGAACTCTATTCAATTGTTCACCACCAATACAAGGAATATTATTGATTTTTGCATACTAACCTTATAGCCTATAGTCTTCCTAAATTTACTAGTTCTAGTAGTTTTTTGGGGGGAAAGGGCAGATTCTTTGGGATTTTTCTATGTAAGCATGTTGCCTATGAATAGTTTTATTTTTTCCTTTTTATTTTTATTTTTTTGCGGCACTGGGGATTAAACTCACGACCTTACACTTGCCAGGATCTAGCGCTGAGCTAGATCCCCGGCCCTGGTGTTTTTGAGACAGGGTCTCACTATGCCGTTCAGGCTGGTCTTGAGCTCACTTTGTAGCCCAGGCTGGTCTTGAACTCACAACGATCCGCCTGTCTCAGCCTCCCGAGTGCTGGGATTACAGGCGTGAGCCACCACGCCTGGCTTATTTTTTCCTTTTTAATTTATATGCTAATTTTCTCTTGCCTCATTTCACTAAGATGTCCAGTATATTAAACAGGAACAGCTCCAAGGGGGAAAGTATTACATTTTCATAATTAAGATCTTAACCATCAGGTTGCTGCCCAAGAAACTTCTCTTGTATTTCTAGTTTAGTGAGAATTTTTTTTGGTAGTTCTGAGGATGGAACACAGGGTATCATACATGTTACCATCATGGTTTGTTTTGTTTTGTTTTGTTTTTTAAGGAGAACATCATGAATGGTTGTTGAATTTGTCAAATATTTTTAAAAATTCATTTATAGCCGGGTGTGGTGTCACATGCCTGCAATCTCAGCACACAAGAGGCTAGGGCAGGAGGATCATTGCAAATTCAAGGTCAGCCTGGGCTATGTAGTAAGTTCAAGGCCAGACTGAATTACATAGCAAGACCCTGTCTCAAAAAACACAACAAAATATAAATTCGTTTACAGAACATGATAGCTTTTTGTTTTTTTAAGACAACGTTTCACTATGCAGTTTAGGCTGGCCTTGCACTCACTAGGTAGCCCAGGCTGGCCTCTACCTTGCGGCAATCCCTCAGCCTCAGCTCCAAGTGCTGGGATTACAGGTGTCCTCTACCACTCACAGTTGACTGGCTTTTGAAAAGCTGAACCGGATGCACGGTCCATATGTATCATTTCACTTAGATTCAAATTTATATGACAACACTTCAATTGTATGTAAAATGTCTTGAGTCAAATAATCATCTTTTGCTTATTCCCTCAGTGGACTTGAGGAAACTGAGCTTCTGAAAACCCTTCTGAAAATACACAAGAACAGACAACTGGCATAATATCACATTTTTTTCAACTTCTCATTTGAACCTTTATTTCACTGTTTTATAAAGGCATCAACCCACTATAGTGGTCAAACAACAGCAACAAACAGCAAAAATGGGATGATTTAAATCAGTTAAGGATGTGTTTTGTTTTGTTGGAGACAGGATCTTACCCTGTAATTCAGGTTGGCCTTGTTCTCACCATGTAAGTCAGGCTGGCCTTAAACTTATGGCAATCCTCTTGCTT
>RJWT010029860.1:0-14797 GCA_004365215.1 Cuniculus paca | reverse complement strand
CCCTGTATGGCTTTCATTGTTTGTTTTGATTGATTTTACTCTATTCTGTGTGGTTTGATTGTAATATGTCTGAAGGTGTAGGCAACTAATCTGAAGATAACAACTATTATGGTAGCCAATGCTGTTTTGCTAATATCTTGAAATTCTGTATTGCTTACATTGTTTTGCTTTGTTTGTTTTGTTTTGTTATGTTTTGTTTCTACTGTTTTATTTTGTTGTATTTTGTTTGATTTTACTTATCCCTGATGGTATGGGCAGGTATACTGCAGATAACAAGAGGCATTATGGTGGACTTACCGATTGCTTTTTACCCTGTTTGAAAGTCATGTACCATGTTCATTGCCTTGTTTTGATTGACTTTACTCTGTTTTGTTTTGTTGGATTGTATTCTTTTCAAAATAAAAAAAATTAATAGTATCTAATGGTTTCATGCTTTTGCTATTTCTATTTCTAAAAGAATCCAAGAGATACAAATGTTCAGTTTGTTTACTTCCTGCAGTAAAATCAGAATCATCTTAAATAAAGCTTGGATCTTCGGAAGTCAATAAATAAATAAATTATTAATGAAATATCTTTTTAATAATTAGAACTGCTTAATATAATATGTATGTCATGAACTTTGAAAACTTTTTTTTTGAGACAGGGTTTCACTATGTAGTTCAGGCTGCACTTGAACCCACTTTATAGCCCAGGCTGTCCTCGAACTCACATCAATCCTCTTGCCTCAGCCTCCCAAGTGCTGGGATTACAGTTGTGTGCTGTGTACCTGGCCCTGAAAACATTTTTTTAAAATTCAAAAACCAATTTTCTTTGTTAGTACCCCTAAAATGGATATTCTTAACTAAATAATTAACTTTCTAAATTGAATAGTAGTAGACACTTAATTTATAGATTTTTTTTTCTGAGTTCTTATTTGCAAGGGTATTTTTAGAGCACAGTACATGTAATTTTCACATGTTTTTCTTTTTGTCTTTTAGCACATGTATATGTACATCTGCTCTGGCTCTTCCCTTGCATTGATGATGCTTTATTGTCCTGGAGAGACTGGAAAAGTTGTGCTCAGCCTTCCGGACTCAACCCAAATCCACCTCTTCTGAAAAGGCTCCTCAAATCTTTATTTCTCCTCCATCTCATGCTGTTATTACTGGAGATTTTCAAAGTGTCCATGGTGAATTTAACAGCCCATACTTGCAGGAATGCTGGGACAAAAAGATCCCTCACTCTGAGAGCAACCTGAGGCCAGGTCTTGGTCATATGGTCACCCCAAGAGACTGGGGGTGTGGGTGTGGTGGTGAACTGATCAAGAATGAGGAAGGGGGATACTCCAGAGGAAATGAAGGTGCAGTCCTCAGATGAAGAGGGAAGAAATTTAGTGAACGTCTACTGACAGTGGAATCCTAACTGGACCTCGAAGGCATTATACTGAGTAGGGAAAAGTTACTTTCAAAGCTTACATACTGTATGATTCCATTTGCACAAATTCTCAATGCTTATTTTCAACATGGCAAAGCTACAGAGGCAGAACACAGAGTGGCAGTTGGGGTGAGGGATGGAAGTAGGAAAGGATGTGTGTGACTATGAAAGTGTAGCACGAAAACCTGCGTGGCGAGCCGGTGGTTCTGTATGTCAATTGTGACACTGCACAATCTTTGCCTGCAGGTCAAAATCATGAAGGACAGAACATCTGAATGAGGGAGTCATATTCACTGAGCCACATGCTTTCCTTGTACGCGAGCGAGAGGTCGATATTCTCACACTAGAAACAGACTCCATCAACTCAGAAGTACAGCACCCATACACTTTTCTTGGAAAAAACTACCTGACAGTTAAATCTCTTATGATGAGATTAACCAAAATTTTTAAGTTAGAATGGAGACACTGCAGTAAAAGGATTGGCAGTTATAGCATGGTATTAATTCGCATTTATCAAATGCATTAATCTGATATATTTTCGGAGGTCAGAATCTCATTATACATGAATACTCTAGAAATAATAACATAAGTACTGGGATGTTAAGGGAAAGATGAGAGCACATGTAAGAACACCAACACCCACTTATTTCACAGGAAAGCTTAATTGATATCTAATGTGAAAACATGCAATGCTAGTTCAAAATTTATTATAATCTTTTCTCAACTTCAGAGATATCATTTGGAAAATACCAAATCCTATGGTGAAAAAAATATTTAAACTTCAACAATTCCTAGTCTCTTTATTCTTCCACTAAATTAAGGGGGAAATTACAAATAATTTGATTCTGTTGTATAAATAAGTTCTAGATTATAGTCCCCTTTTTTTGCTTTGTTTTGCTTTTCCCTAGAATCAGGGTCTTACTAGGTTGCTCAGGTTGGCCTCGAGCAATCTACCTGATTCAGCCTCTGGAGTAGCTGGGAATATGAAGCAATTCACCATGCCTGAATTATGATTCTCTCTCTCTGTCTCTCTCTCTGTCTCTCTCTCTCTCTCGCTATCTTCTCCCCTACTTCCCTCACTCCCTTGCTCCCTCCCTCCCTTCCTCCCACTTGAATGTGCATATACACAAAAAGATCATTGAATATATTTATCTAATGTAATCTTACTATTATTTCTGGGTGATTGAATTTGTAGTTCTTTTAAAATATTCTTCAAAGCCAGCTTCTTTTTTATGCATGCATTTTATTTCCTATTTGAGAATACTAATAGCAAATACATCACTAAGTTCATAGCCATTATTTCTAGTGATAGATTTGCAATTTTTTCTTCATATTTCAATAATTTTTAATTTTCAAAAATACAATACATATGATTTTAGTTTAAAAAAATAAGAAATTTAGTATTGAACTTAAGGTTAGATGAGAAACAACAGCTCAAAAGGACAAAAAGATCAAGAAGCACTAGGATTCATTCTTAGGATTTTTTTTTCTCTGCATTACTCTAAACCACTTAACACTTTTTATTTCTTAGAAGTCAAACTGCATGTTGACAAGTTGATTACATAATCACCATCTCAAAGATCTGGACTTTTAACCAATGGTGTGGTACTGCAGTTGACTTGAAGGGATACCTGTGAGTGCAGCATTTACATGGTGTGTTAGTCAGCTTTCAATCACTGTGACAAATACCCGAGATCATCAACTTATAAGAAAGCAAGGTTTATTTAGGCTCACAGTTTCAGAAGTTTCGGTCCATGGTTAAATGATCCCATTGCCTTTGGGCCTGTGGAAAAGCCGAACATCACGGCAGAAAGGAAAGTTGTTCACCTCATGACCAGTGTGAAGAGACACAGGGAGTGGGTGGCATCCCTTGGTCCCTTTCTAGGGCACACCTCGGTGAACTAAGATCTCTCACAAGGCCCACCTCCTAAAAGTTCAACCATCTCCCAACAGCATCACACTGGGCACAAGCTTTTAACATATGGGGCCTTTGCAGGATATTCCAGATCCAAACTATAGCATATGGTAGCACCTGATGTCCTGAGAAAACATTGGTCTCCCTCTCAAGGAGAAGCCTCCCTAGGACTGGGAAGGAAGAAGGTGTGGAACAAACTGGAAGTACCATGGCTAACTCAGCCAGAAAATCTGATCAGAGAGTAAAATTCAGAGCAAAAAGTCTACCTCACGCACTGCTTAAGAGGAGCAGGCATCGCAATTCTTTAGTGTAAAAATGCTGATTTTTAATAAATTCCTGTGGCTTTAAACCCAAGTGTCACATCACAGTGAGTTTCCTGTTCAATGTAGTCACTGACTCAAAATGCCCCACTATACGCTGTAAGATTTGCTTCTTGCAACACTTCCAAAACCCTACATTTTCCATTGACTCGTGTCATCTGCAGATTTGTACGGGTTTTCCAGTCAGATAGAGGCAGAGAGAATCAGGGCCTCGGGCATCTACAGCCAATATCACTGTGAGGTGCAGTACCATGATCAGTGTCCAGAGGCAAAGGGAGCTGGAGCTGGAGAGCGGAGTTGTCCTTTCTGGGATTCAAATTATGGCTTAGAGGAGCATCTGCTAATCAGAACAGCTAACATTTATTGAGTACTTAATGTGGACCTGGAACTGCATTAAATATTTGACGTTCATTATCTCACTTAATCTTCATGATCTCTATTATCTTCATTTTATAGATGAGGAAATTCAGGATTAGAGAAGTAAAGAAACTTGACAAGGTCATGTGGTCATACAGCTGTGCAGTACGGGTCCAAACCCAGATGTGACTGTCCCATGTCATGTATATCCTTATCAGTATCTGCTGGCAGGGAGGCTACATAAAACAAGATCTGACAAACTTCAACGAAGAAAAGCAAATTGTCTTTATATACAAAGTACAACTTCCTTTATATATTATAGCCAGATGTTGTAATATCATAAATGAAGCATAAATTGAAAATAACACAAAGTTAATGTCTGCTATAAATCCACATCCAGCCCTTTTAAAAACTTCTGTATTTAATAAAATACTTTGAAAAGAATAATTAATGCAAATCATTAAACTGCATAAAATATACCAAACCAGTCAATTTCCCTATGAGACAAGTAGCATTCACATCACCTTTGTACTAAGAAATTCAGAAATCACGTTAGCCACAGCCCATTGATCATTTCTAATGTCATGGTTGTTTGGAATCTCTTTATATATACTGCTTCTTTGTAATAAATGCAGGTTTAATCAGATGGTAATAGTTTCTATTTAAGGCAAGCGGAAAACATAATGTTGTACCACTTCTGTTTTACTTTAATAAACGTTTTGCTAATCAGCAGCAGCAAATTTACTTTCCTATTGAATGTCGCTTTTTCAGACTAGCAAATCAGCTTGTTTTCTCTGAGCAAAACCCAGCTAAGTTGTGGAGTGTTTGAACATTAACAAGACGTAAAGGTGTGATGATTGGCAACAGACACTAAATTAATCAGCTGCGCATCAGACGGGACTTGGTGCTCTTTGAGAAGGCTGAGAAGTCCCTGACTGGTGGAACTTAGGGTCTACTTATAGGGACATGCATGTGTAAGATGTATTAGATTTTTGAGGCAGCAGATTAACAAAAGCAAAAATGATAAGATGCAAAATAAAATTAACTGCAAACTTTTGGGGATACGCAAAAAACCATAATGATTAGAATAAAGATATAACTAGTAAGTGAAGATTTTTGAGCAAGCTTTGTACAAAGCCCTCCTAGGATGAAAAGGCTTATGAAAGATAATCCCTAATATCTAGTCTAAGTTAAGGACAAATTGGAACTTGATAATTTTTTTCATGTTAAATATGCCAAGAGACATGCATGGTTATCAGCAGAGATCCAGAGTGAACTCTGCTTTTCTTTTAACAAGTTGGAAAGATTTAATAGTCCTTGAATTCTTTTTGTGAAATAAATCTCATTGCTTTTCTACATATTAGAGGACAAGAATACCCTATATAAATTGCCTTTCATTCCATACACTTTTGAGGTTTTTTGAGCAGAGGAAATGGACATAAAAATCTTAATACACGTGCTAGAGTAAATCATTATATATTTTATTATGCTAAAGCAAGACCATAGGTTGGATTTCTCATGACCATAAGGGAAATGTCACTATGTACTGACACACAAATACAATTAAAATGTTTCAGTGTGGATCTTAAATGTCCCCAAAGGCTTATATTTTGAAAGCCTTTCCCCCAGCTGATGGTGCTTGGGAGGGGGTAAAATCTTCAGGAGGCGGTGCCCAGCGGAAGGAAGAAAGGTCATGAAGCAGGTAGTGGGACCTGAGCGCCTCCTCCTCCCTGCTCATGGCCACGATGAAACAAACAGACCTCTGTCCCACCACACATTCCTTGGCATCCTGTCTTGTCCCAGGCCCAGACACAAGAAGGCCAAGAGGTCACGGCCTGAACCCGCTGGAACTGTGAGCCAATATAAACTGTTCTTCCTTAAGTGATTTTCTCAGGTGTTTGGTCAAGGTGACGGGAAGCTGAGTAACACATAAAACATACATGTAAAGTAGACTTTTACCAAAGAGTCTGAACCTACCAGGCTGTCTTTCAACACGGAGTGCCTTTCATTTCTCCTTGTACCCCGAAGCTCAGAAACTAACTAGTTGAACAACAGCCTGCTATTTTTTTTTCTTTTTTTTTTTTTTTTTGCTGTCTGTCTGTCAAGCCAGCCCTTGGTATGCCATCCTCTTATTGTATTTTCCAGTATAAATGTCTTCAGATCCCAAACTCTGTAGTCCTGGCGTGACCCATGGTGACTATTGCTGTAAAATAAATTCACAGGAGACACTTCCATCTCCTGAAATTACACTCAGCTCTCTTTTCATATCTGTATAGAATACATGAGCAGGTGTGATTCGTTATTCCAGTACAACCTCAGTAGCAAGCTTGCATTTTGTGAGAATACGCCTTTGATTTCATTAACCAGTAATGAAAAGGGTCACAAGTGGGTAGCAGGGAAAGGCCTGTCCAGTGAGCTGAACTCCACATCCTTTAAAACATACACACACACACACACGCACACACACATGCGTGCACACCAACTCACACCAGCCCCACTATTGCCCTTTCTTGACTATCAATATCTTATTTATTTGAAGAAAGTAGTTTGTTACTTTAGAAAAAATGTATTTTTAAGACTACTCACCCAAAAGATAGGGTCTATTATCTAGAAGCATTCTAACTTAAAACCATTGCATTTAAAGTTAAAATCTTAGTAGAAAATTACTATATATATATATATATATATATATGCATATATAAAAAAAAGAAATAGTAAGAATTGCTTCACCAAAGAGAATGCAAAGCAAATGAATAAAGGGTGGGGTTTAATGGCCCATAAATCTAGATCTGGTGTGGTTTTTTTGTTGTTGTTTTGTTTTGTTTTGTTTTGTTTTGTTTTGTTTTCTGAGAAACAAGAAACACAACCCAGGAATTTCCAGTCCCAACATGCTCGGTTTGTTTAAATCAAAATTCTTCAGTGAGAAACAGGAAGAGATCTTTTGCAAATGAGAAAGGGACTAAGAGACAGAAGGAGGAGGAGAGGGACAAGGGAAGTAAAAAGAATTCAGCTGTGTTACATACATGTGTGGACTCCCCACAGTGAATGTAATCACTATGTATTGCAAACATGTACTAGCAAAACCAGTTTTTTAATTCTTTGCATGAATTATGATGATGTAAGTATAAAATTGTCATCTCATAAAATCCATTTGTGTTTTCCAGGGTCTTGCTCTTGTGCACACATAGAACCCCTTCGAGGAGCTTCATTCGGGCACCCAAGAGTCACAGCTACACGTGGGCTTGCATCTCATCTTCAAGCTCACTGCCAGGGTACACCGCTGCCAGGGTGCCAGTTCTCTTAGCCTGGGGACATGGTCAACTGCAAACATAAATTAACTCAAAAATACAAAAATCTTTCATGCTACACATTGTACACAAGTCGAATTCAACAGAAAAACTCCAAAATACAGTTCACTTTATTTTTTACTCAAAACGCATATGATATTCAACAAAAATAATTTCAAGAGTACTATAGTTTAGGGCCAGGGATTTAACTCAGCAGCACAAGTGCTTGCCTGGCAAGCACGAGGTCATGAGTTTGATTCACAGTACCAAAAAAAAAAAAAAAGTAGTTTCAAAATTTTGATTTCTCGACTCCTAATCTCCACAGGGACAAGCTCATCCCTGATTTAAAGTTCCACCTTCTTTGGTTCAAGGACAGTGTCAGAATTTTGATATTTTACATATTCTGTACTCAAAAAATCTCCATCTCAGTGTTTGTGTGTTTGACATCCTCTCTGTGGAAGACAGTGGTTTGATGCGCAGCAGTAGGTGAACACTTTATGCATATCCTTGAGTCCATGAAAAGTTTCCTTAGTTTTTCCCATTATTCATGCTAAATAGAATCACAAGAAAGGGCCATGTACGAATCAAAAGGAGGGGCAGGGATTTAGCTTAGCGGTGTGGTAAGTGCCAGCCTGGCAAGCTCAAGGTCCTGAGTTCGAGCCTCAGTACCAAAAAAAAAAAAAAATCAAAAGGGGATGGGAATGGAAATAAAAAAGGAATCAAGATATGTCATGTACAGATACATATTCCCTATAATGAATGTAGTCATTATGTACACCTAAACTGTACCAATAAACTTAAATTTAAAAAAAAGAATCACTGCAACGTGAAAGTATCTAAATGCTTGAAAATTTTAACACAATAGTTTGGGGGACCAAATGCTATTTTAAAATTCTAGAATTAAGTCCTCAAAAGCACTCTTTCTTCATTCACGATGAGAAGCAATTCGTCTGAGCTGATTTACGTGACTGAGGAAGAAAAAGAATCTCATCTCATCTCCATTCATACTATATTGACTCGTATCTACTAATGCATCACTAGCAGTAAAACTCAACTAACCAAATAACTAATCTGTCATAAAGGTCAAAGAAGTTGTGTGTGACATCACACCTATGGTTTAAAACAAAAAGAATTTAGAAATTAAATTCCTAGAATTCTGTTTAGAACCTAGAAAACAAGTTTATCTTATTAATTTACTTTTTTGTTCTGTTGAAAATGTGACACGTGTGCATCGTAATAGAGAAAAATTCAAACAGGACAGAAAGGATCCAGAGTAAAACTTGATCACCAATCACCAGTCTCACATTCCAAGTTAGCCACTGGTAGGTGCTACCGGTGCATTCTCCAGGAGGGAGTCTGTAGAGATAAGCACACACTTCACATGTGTGTGTTTCTAACATAAGCGACAGTAAACCACACACATTATTTTATAGCTCCCTGCCTGCCTTTAACATGTGTTGGGCATTAGCCTATTCCTATTTGGACAGAGCCAAGTCACTCTTAACAGTCACATAGTATTCTATGGATATAGGACCAATGGCCTATGCCTTATTTTTAGTCATTTACTGTAGTGAATTTGAAAAGCACACTTTGGTGAATATCTTTCTACAAGTGGCTTTATATACATATATACTTATTAGGTAAATTCCTAAAATACATTTATTATTCAAAAACATATTTAACAGGAAATTTTTGATATTGCTCAATTGTTTCAACCAAAGGCTACTCCAAAAAGACAATTGTTCAAAGAAAAAGGAATCAAGAGTGTCATCTTCCTTCACAAAGACAGTACACACATGAAATGAAAACCTCTTTCAAGAAATATGGTTTTGTGGGGTTGGTGGTTTTTGTGGGCGATATTGAAAGATCAGAAAAAGCACAGGAAAATTTCTATAATTTGAGGCCTAGCCACTCATTAAGACCTACAGGAGAAGTGCTATCAAAACCAGAAATCCACCAAGCTGGTCTCTTCCTTGGGCTTTCTTTCTCTCTTGTTGCCTCTACTGCACACTGGCATGAAGTGGTTGAAATGATATATGCATATATGTATAAAGTTTTTTTTTTCTTTTGTACATCACAAACAGTGGTCCGAGCAGAGAAAAACTCCCACATCCAGATCTGAGACTTCTTATTCCTCAAGGGTCTCTCTGATGCTTTGAAAAGAGATAACAAGAAATCTGACACGTGTCCCCTTGGGGTAATTCTGCAGGCAGAACCTAACTTTCTCTTTAACACCCACTGCTGTTGGGGAACTCTCCCAGCTTAGCTAAGAATCCCCCAAATTTCGAGGTAGTACTTGAATAAAGAAAGGGTCTGGGTGAGAATAATGTTCGCAAGAGATAAAATGTAAAATCCCGTCTATTCTTTCTTTTCACACACACATACACACAAATAATTAAAATTATCCAGCACATTTTTCTAGCCAATTGCCAAAACCCTGAGGTCGAGTTTTTGTCTCGCTCTCGACTGCTGATGCCGGCTTCCTTCGAGGCAATTCAGGACAGCATCTGGCTTACCTCATGTGTCACGGAGATGCAGGCTCTGAAAGGCAGCCCGAAGATGACATTGTGGGAGGAGGACCGATGTTCGGCGGGAGGGACAGGGAGGCAGGAGCAGGAGGAGGTGGCCGCGCGGTGCTGATGCAAATGCGCTCCCTGGGCTTGCTTGCTGGCACACCGAGTGGACACCCAGCCATCTGAATCCGGGCCAGCGAGGCTGGCACATCTTCCTCTGGCAGGACAGGAGCCCGGCGCAGCGTCCTGCTGCTGCTGCTGGCACGGCTGCAGCTGTCTTTCTTCATCCACTCTCGCCACCACGGCGGCGCTCTCAACAGGTGTTACCAGGGACACCGGGTGTTTGGCAGCTGTCAACTTTCAGTAATCATCTCCATAGCATATCCCTGTCTGTTCTCCACCCGGCTCCCTACCCCCATTCCTCCCGGCACCGCTTGGGCCTTTGCGAAGGGCAGAGTCAGGCAGAGATGCGGAGAGACAAGGTGCGAGGGGGATTTCTACGAAGACGCAAGCTCTGGGGTTGACCCACCTGCCCTTTCTTAGTCCTCTGTCTGAGGCCAACTGTTTTCTTCTCCCATGTTTGTTATTAGTGCGTGTTGATTATACCGATTACTGGCTTTCGTTTTGGCTCATCTGTTCACACGCATACACACTTAATCGTCTTCCCATTCACCCTTCCTTCCCCCCAGTTGTATATTTTTGGAGGGATTCAATGTGTACATTGTATTTTGACCGTATTTATGTCCCCATTACCAGCCCTTACACCCTCCCTCTCCCCCTCCTTCCTTCCTCTGATCTAATAATAATCTCTCTTCTTTTTTTTTTTTAGTACAGGTTTTCAATACATAATAAATACATTCATCACGAGGAACTGGTACATACACATATCACATATTAATACTCTACCTCCCTTTCCCAGCTCCTCCTTCCCAATTCTCCCATCCCTAAATTCTCTTTCCATCTCCACAAAGTGTACCTTTCTGTTTCCCATCGTCTGTCTTTTAGTCTGCTCCTTGAATCATTTATACTTTGAGTTTCTCATATAAGAGAAATCGTGTGATGTTTTAATTTTATGTGTCTGATTTATTTCACTTAGCATTATGGCCTCAAGGTGCATCCATTTTTCCACAAATGACTCAAATTTATTCTTCTTTATGGTCAACTAGTATTCCATGTATAATACACCACATTTTCTTTGTCCATTCATCCTTGATGAGCATATATGCCACCTCCCAAATTTAGCTATTGTGAATTGTGCTGCTATGTACATGGATAAACATTAGTCACTGCAATTTTAAGTCTTTAACTCTTTGGAAGACATGTATAGGTTGGTCCGATGGGATTTCTATTTTTAGCTTTTTGAGGAATCACCATACTAATCTCCATACTGCTTGTACTAGTTTACATTCTCATCAACAAGAAATGTACTTTTCCTCTACAACCTCAACAGCATTTGTTTTTTGAGTCCTTGATGATAACTGTTTTTACAGGAATAAGACGAAATCTTGTTTGGATTTGCATTTCTGTAATAGCCAGAGATACTGCACATTTTTTCATGTACTTACTGGTCATTGTACTTCTTTTGAGAAGTGTCTTAAGGTCTAGGTCTTTGATCTGTTTGATTTAATTTTAGTACAGAATGTGGGTCTACATACATTCTTCTACATGCATATAACTAGTTTTCTCAGCAGTATTTGTTAAAGAAGCTGTCTTTTTTTCCAGCATATGTTTTAGCCCCTTTGTCAAAGATCAAATGGCTGAATGTGCCTGACATTGTTCGCATTCTCAATTCTGTCCCATTAATCCATGTGTCTATTTTGTGCCAGTACCACACTGTTTTATTGTTGTAGCTTTGTAGTGCAACTTGAAATCTGATATTCTGATGTCTCCTGCTTTGCTCTTTTTGCTTAGGATTGCTTGGGCTATTTTGGACCCCTTCTGGTTCCATGTGCATTTTAGAATTTTTTTCTAGTTCTGTTGAAGAATGTCATTACTATTTTGACTGGAATTACATTAAATGTACATATCATTTTTGATAATAGGGTCATTTTGACAATATTGGTTCTGCCCATCCAGGAAAAGGTGGTGTTCTTCTATTTTCTGGTGTCCTCTTGACCTTTTTTTCAGAGTACCATAGTTTTCATTATAGAGGTCTTTTATCTTCCTTGGTTAAGTTATTTCCTATATATTTAATTTTTTTAGTTACCATGGATGGGGTTGTTTTCCCAATTTCTTTCTTTGTGTGTTCATTGTTAGTGTTCAGAAATGCTATCAATTTTTGTTAACTGATTTTGTATTTTGCTACTTTGCTGGATTTGTTTATCTGTTCTAAGAGGTGGTCAGGTCTTCTATGTACAGGCTCATGTTATCTTCAAATAGATAGTTTGACTTCTCCCTTTTCATCATATATCCCTTTTATTTCATTATCTTGCCTGATTGTTTTGGCTAAGTTTTGGAACTCTACTGAACAGGAGCAGGTGGACACCATTGTCTTGTTCCTGATTTTAGAGGAAATGCTTTCAGATTTACTATGATTTGGCAGTGGGTTTGCTAAAAATGACTTTTATCGGCTTGACATGAAGTCCTTCTATACCTGTTTTCATCAAGGTTTTTATTATGAGTGGATCTTGAATTTTTTTCTGAGATAATCACTTGAATTTTTCATCCTTGCTTCTGTTTATGTAATGAATTACATTTATGGATTTGCATATGTTGAACACTACTTCCATCCCAGACACCAACTTGGTCAATCTTTTAATGTTTGTTACATTCCGCTTGCCAATATCTTGTTGAGGATTATTGCATCTATATTCATTAAGGGGATTGGGATGTAGTTTTCTCTTTTTTATTATTATTAAATCCTTGTCCAGGTTTGGCATCAGGGAAATGCTGGCTTCCAGGAAAGACTTTGGCAGTGCTGCTTCCCTTTCCATTTCATGGAAGAGTTTCAGGAGTATTGGTGCTAGATCTTCCCTGAGGTTCTGACAGTCGGTGATGAGTCCCTCAGGTCCTGCACTTCATGGGTAGTTTTTATCACTGCCTCTTCTTCATTGCCTGTTGTTCAGAGTTTTTTGTATATCTTGGTTTAATTTTGGTAATTCGTATGTGTCTAGAAATTTATCAATTTCTTCTAAGTTCTCCAATTTATTGGAATATACACTTTCAAAGTAGTTTCTTAGAGTTCTGTGGATTTCAGCAATTTCCATTTTGATTTCACCTTTTCATTTCTAATTGTGCTGATATTTTCATTCTTTTTCTTTTATTTCTTTCTTGATAAGTTTGGTTAAGAGTTTATCAATCTTGTTTATCATTTCAAAGAGCCAACTCCATCTCATTAATTCTTTTCATTACTTTCTGGTCTCAATTTCATTGATTTCTGCTCTGGTTTGTTTGTTTTTGTTTTGTTTTGTTTTTGTTTGAGAGAGGGTCTTGCTATGTAACCCAGGCCTGCCTCCAACTCACAGTGATCCTTCCTCCTCAGCCTCCTAAGTGCTCTGTTCTGATCTTTATAATTTCTTTTCTTCTGCTAGTTTTGGATGTGAATTGTCCGTGTTTTTCTAGATCACTGAGATGCATCACTAGGCCACTGATGAGAACCACTACATTCTTTTGATGTGTGTGTTCACAGCTGTATACTTTCCTCTAAGAGCTACTTTCATCGTTCCCAAGCATTTTGTGCTTCCACCATCATTTGATGCTAAGAACTTTTGCGTTTCTTTCTTAATTTCTTCTGTGATCTGTTGATTTTTTCAATAATTTCTTAATTGCCATGTATTTGTGTAGTATCTGCAGTTTCTTTTGCTGTTGATTTCTAGCTTCATTCTGCTATGACCCCGTAGTATATAAGCGTTTATTTCCATTATTTTATATTTATTTAAGCATGCTTTATGGCCTATGATATGATCTATTTTTTAAAAATTCTATTTTCTGCTGAGAAAAAACGTGCATCCTGTTGTAATTGGGTGAGAGACTTCGTAAATATTCCTTAAATCCATTTACTTGATGGTGGGGTTTAATTCTGATATTTCTTTTTTTTTAAATCTGTTTTGTTCTGTTTTTTTGTATAGCTGACTTATCTAATTGTGAAAGTGGAGTATTAAAGTTCCCTACTCTGATTGTACTGGTGTCTATCTATTCTTTTATGACCAGTAGTTTTTGTTTTATGAAGTTAGCTGCACTGATACTCAGTGTATATGTATTTGCAATGGTTATCTCTTCCTGTTGGATTGCTCCCTTTACCAGAATGTAGTCACCACTTTTGCCTCTTCTGATCAGTTTTGGCTTGAAGTCTGCTATGTCTGAAAATAAGGTACCTCCTTGCTTTTGGGCTCCAATGACTTGGGGTTTTTTTATACAATCTGCTGGTTCTTATCATTCCGTTTGTGAGTTAAGATCATTGACATGGAGCTATTATAGTGAGGTATTTACTGAGTCCTGTAATTGCATTACTTTTCCAGTGCTGAGTCCTTTATTTTTACTCCTTTTGTTTAACTACTCTCCTAGTTTCATGGATACTCTCCTTTGGGTCTTTTGGTGCTAGCAGTCTTCCTCTCTCTGTCCAATTTAAAGTGCTGGTTTAGTGGTCAAGTATTTCTTTGGGATTCCTTTGCCATGGAAAATTTTTACCTCTCCACAACTGTGAAGTCTAATTTTTTAGGATATCTCTGTCTAGATATAGAAAATATTTACCATTAAATGCCCAGTGTGTATTAATGATTCTCTCCCTCACCTACACCGTCTCAGGCTTTATTCTTGAAGCTCTAGTCTTTAACTACTGTCTTGGCACTTTTAAGACATGAGGCCTTGCTTACTTTCCCCTTTTGATGAGCACTTAGGATTGTTTTGCTCTGGGGCTTCCTTCCCACTCTTAGCAAAGTCAAAGCCAGAAAACATGCTGTCCCCTGAAGATCTGGAGATGATGACAGACTTTTTAATGGTCTAATAAGGCAGGAATCTACAGTTATTTATGGCATCCATGTTTATCAAATATTA
>RJWT010029859.1:0-14804 GCA_004365215.1 Cuniculus paca | reverse complement strand
GTTAGGATTAAAAAAAAGCCAGGAATGGTGGCACACACCTGTAAGCTCACCACTTGGCTGAGGCAGGAGGATCACTGTGAGTTCAAGGTCAGCCTGGGCTACACAATGAGTTCAGGCTAAATTACATAGCAACTCCCTTCCTCAAAAAAAGGAAAATACAGCCGGGCGTGGTGGCTCACGCCTGTAATCCCAACATTCGGGAGGCTGAGACAGGCGGATCATTGTGAGTTCGAGACTAGCCTGGGCTACAAAGTGAGCTCAAGGCCAGCCTGAACAGCATAGTGAGACCCTGTCTCAAAAACAGCAGGGCTGGGCATCTAGCTCAGCAGGTCTAAGCACCTGCCCGGCAAGCACAAGGTCATGAGTTCAATCCCCGGTACCGCAAAGAAAAAAAAAAAAGGGAAAACACCAAACCAAGATTTTCCAGTTTTTCTTCATGAAAACGTAGTCTCTTAACTGCCAAATATCAGGGAGGTGGGCAGTCACTCCCCAGGCAGTGAGTAGCTGACCTCCAGTCACCAGGCCGCCCACCACGCTGGCTTTTATCCTCAGTGCACCATTCATATTCTGTTGATGTTTGTCATTCCTGCACAGTAGTTTATGTCAGGTGGCCATGGGGCCTCAGAGTCATTGGTTCTGGTTGTCCTTCTGGGAGGTTGGCTGAAGAACAGACTCTGGTTATGAACAAGATCCCAGTAAGATAAAGGAAACAGAAAACAGTAGGGCACGATGAGTTGTGTGTGCAAAGCAAATACAGGGGAAGAGATGACCAGAAGAGATGAGCTGAATCATTTTAACCTTGTCACACTGTCCACAGGGACTAGAACACTTAACCTCGACTTCTGGAACAAGTCAAAGCTCCAAGAAAAAACGGGGACATTAACGCAAATGGTGACATTATGAGTAGAATGAGTAACAGGCACGCTGTGGCGGGGAAGACAGAAGAGATACTTGTTCGGATACCTGGAGCAGAGGATGACAAGAAATTAAGGGTGAGAGATGAAGGGTAAAATACAAAGGGTCAAGCAGAGCGTGGTGGTGCACACCTGTAATTCCAGCACTTGGGAGGCTGAGGCAGGAGGACCACCTGGAGTTTAAAGCCAGCCTGGGCTACACAGCAAGACCCTGTCTCAAAAAAGAAGATGGGGAGGTCAATTTACATGGATTCACTATGTCGAGCAGGCTGAACCTCACTTTGCGGACAATGAAGTCACTGGGAGATTGTAAGTAAAGGGTAAGGTCGCTGAGGCTCAGAAGTGATTTGTTCACATAGGCAATAAGGTAAAGAACAATAAAATGAATTTAACCAGTATTACTTCTAATTCCTAATGAATTAATTACAATTCCCCGTGACCCGAAGTTTATAGCTGATCTTGCGCAACGCGTGCCCTTCTGTGACACCGCGGACTCTGCGGAAACGGCCTCCACGCGTCCACCGGAAACAGAAACTGATCTCTGCGGACGCCACCTAACGGCTGGTGGGAGCGAAACTAAGCCCAGAAGGTCGCCACACCGGAAGTGGCCAGACTCTTTCCGGTAAGACTCTCACCGAGCCGAGGCTCAGAGGACAAGTCTCTAGGGCCCAGCCAGTTGATCCATTGAGCTGGGCTCCGCGACATCGCGCACGCGCTTTTGCGCACGCGCAGGGCTATGGCGCAGGCGCCAGAAAAGGCGTGCCCGCGCCCGCTCAGCTCCCGGAACAGCGGTCCAGTTCGCAGGGTAAAAGCGCTCCGCGCTGGAACTCGGGCTTTCGGTCTCTAAACTACAACTCCCAGCATGCCTGCCCATCACATCGGTGTTAGGTGTGGTTTCCTAGGATAGGATAAAAAGCTTAAAAGACGATGACGCACCAGTAAAAAAAAGCTGAACATGCTGCTTGAGCACATTACTCACAGAAGCCCCAGTGGCCTAATGGATAAGGCATTGGCCTCCTAAGCCAGGGATTGTGGGTTCGAGTCCCATCTGGGGTGATCATAATTTTTAACCTTTAAAATTGTGTTTCTTCCGTAAACCCTAGTTTCCTAAGTGTTACCCACTTGATTTTACTTTGTTAAACTGGAAGGGTGCACTGTAGTTTTACTAGCTGTCGGGCTGCCCTTTGCGAGAACCAGGACACTCGGTTTCCTTCCAGCCGCAGGCTCCACCAGGCTTTTGGGAAGTTGGTCAATGTGTTAGATTTTGACAGCCGTTCTAGATTTTGACAGCCTTTCTAGAAACCGTTTTTAAAATATCTTCGCGGCGTGTTTTACACCGAATCCACACTGATTCCCGCGCCTCCCTAAACTCGGCTGTTGGGCAGTAACGGCGTCTTGGGTGACCCGGCCCGGAAAGGGCCTGCTTCTTTCTCCCAGATTTCTTTCCGCCCTTGGCGACACTCGGCTTTCTCTTGCTTCCCTTAATCCGTCTGGGGGCGCTCGGCGTTCGATTCCTGAGGCTGCGCCAATCCAGGAAGTGCGCGTCCCGCTACCAGCCAATGGGTGGGGGAGCCAGCAACCCCCGGCCGGTCGTACCAAGAAGCGCCCGGCGAAGGGGACAGAGGGCGTTAGAGCCGCGGGCGCCGCAAGGCGCCAGACTCCGGAAAAGAGAAAAATGGCGGCCTTGGGGTCTCCGGCGCGCACCTTGCGAGGCCTTCTGCGGGAGCTGCGCCACCTGAACGCGGCCACCGGGCGACCCTATCGCGACACCGCGGCCTATCGGTACCTCATGAAGGCTTTCCGGGCTCATCGGGTACGGAAGACGCCCGGGAGCGCCGCATCCTCGGAGGGGAGGAACAGGGGGCTGGGCGGGGCAAAGAACACAGTCCTAGGGCTGCGTCGGAGGCCGACCCTCCACCGAGCCGGACGCCACCGCAGAAACTCGGAACGAAGCTACGGCCGAGGCCGGGAACTAATGAAGGACAAGCGGCGGCGTGGCCCTGGGGACTTGGTTTCTGCGGGTGGGGCTAGAGAGGGGTGGCGCCCTGGAGCCAATGAGAGCATTGGCTGGTTCTGTTGTTGGGAGGTGTGGCCTTTGAGGGAAGTGAGACGGAGGGAAACGGAAGGGGCGTAGGCCTTGAAATCCCGGCTACTCGGGAGGCCGAGGCAGGAGGATTGGGAGTTCGAGGCCAGTCTGGGCACCTTAGCAAACCACGGTGTTGAAATGAATACATGTTTTTTAAAAGACCGGGGGGAGGTGAAGCTCAGGGGTACAGCGTTTGCCTAGAATGCACAGACTCTGGGCTTGCATCTCTCTTACCTCCAAATATGTGTGTTGCACAAAGATGTTGGTGAGGGGCGTATTGTTACTACAATTAAAGGCATAGAACCCAACGCGCACCTCACCTTTCCCCTAGTAGAAGTACTCTGAGAAGCAGCGTTTGAGGCAGGAGAGTGGAAGGAGATAAATGAATGTTGGGAGCTTCTTGAAGAATAGGAACATTTATTTATATTGTGTTCCCTGGCACTGTCAGGGGCTTGTATCGCCTACCACATTAGCTTGCTATATTACCAGATAGGATTTTTACTTCTGTAGCAGATAAATACAAGTATTTGGGAGGCCTGCCTTGGGAAATACCCTCCTGAAATGTACATTCAATATCGCCCTTCGGCAAGTGGAAGAGTTTCTTTTCCTTTCTAGTTATTTATTTATTTTTTATTATTTACTTTTGTCTTTTTGAGACAGGGTCTCATTCTGCATTCAGGCTGGCCTCGAATTTGCAGTGATCCTTCTACCTCAACCTCCCGAGTGCTGGGATTACAGGAGTGTGCCACCATGCCCGGCCTTTCTTTTTTATTTTTGGATTTTTTTTTTAAGACGGGATCTCACTATGTAGTTCAGGATGGCCTTGAACTCACTGTGTAGCCCAGGTTGACCTTGAACCGGCAGCCATCTACCTGCTTTGGCCTCCTTAGCGCTGGAATTACAGATGTGCCCCACCACACCCGGCAAGTTTCAATTTTGAGACGGGGCAGTTGAGGCTGTGGGATAGGGGGTAGTTACCTGTATAAGAATAGCCCAGGAATCTTTGTAAGCTCAGCATTTTGGGAGGCTAAGGCAGAAAGAGTGCAATTTCTAGCCCAGCTGGCGCAATTTAGGGAAATCCTGTTTAAAGAAAAGAGAACGGCTAGAATTTAGGTTATTCAGCACAGAAATGGGTCCATATACTTCATTGCTGTGTTCGGAGTTACGGATTCAACTTGGGAGAAGTTGTGTCCGTGTCTTGAAGAGTGTAGAATTCAAATTCATTTAGTTTTTAAAAGGTCACAGTGTTAGGAACTTTGCCAAGAACTTGGCTAACTCCTAAGAATAAAATGCAATTGGGTCCTGTCTTTTAAGAAGCTTAAAAAGAATAAGAAAAGAAGCAACTTTTAGAGCAGCTAATAAGTGCCAGTTTCACATATGAAAGTGCATATTAAAGGGCTGGAGATTTAGCTCAGTGGTGTAAGCGCCTGCCTGGCAAGTGTGAGGTCATGAGTTCGATCCCTAGTAGGGTGGGGGGAGTCACATATTATAGCTTTTGTATTCTAATCCTACCCATTCAAACAGAAAAAGAAAGAGGCACTAGGACTAATCCACATGTCTCTTATTTATGCACAGATCCCCACTGCTAACACTTTATCACAACTCAGATGTCATATCTGGGGGTGGAGCACCACTGCTTGGGGGTTGGTATCCTAACTCGGCTCCAATAAAAAATTAGAGGAACAAAGTTTAATCTATTCGTAAAGAGAAAAAGGAAGGGAGAGGAGAAGATAAGATAGCTGGTTCTTTGTTCCCAACTGCTTTTATAGGGATGTGAGTGAACCCCCGCTACATGGAACTTGCCCTGGTTGAATTGGCTTCTCACACCTCTGCCTAACCTCATTGCTTCCATTAGTCTATGTGCAGCTTGTTTCTCTCTGTTTGCTTGTCCTTGACCTGCCTTTCAAGGCCTTTTCTCTGGGGTGGACGTCTAGCTGGCAGGGGTGTGTGTGCCTTATTCTTGGTTAGCTTTGAGTTAGTAAGGGCCTGTGTGGACATCTGTTGTGCTCTGTAATGACCCTGGAGGGAGAGGGAGTGATACAGTGACTAGAGTGAACACACACGTAACTCAGTGTATGTGTTAGTGCACAGGTGTGAGTACATCCTGCCTTAATAAAGTTAGCCCCCCCCTTCCCCTGTATTTTATTGGAGGTGGGGGCGGCTCATCGTTTGTGCACTTGGCTTCTCTCTGCTTCCTGCCTGCGGCTCTTTCTCTGGTCTCTTGGTGCAAGACTCAAGGCCATTTGGTATCTTTTTTAATCTGTTTTTTTTTTTTTTTTTTTTTTTTTGCGGCACCAGGGATTGAACTCATGACCTTGCGCTTGCCGGGTAGGGGCTTAGATCGCTAAGCTAGATCCCCAGCCCTGTTTTTGAGACAGGGTTTCACTATGCCGTTCAGGCTGGCCTTGAGCTCACTTTGTAGCCCAGACTGGTCTCGAACTCACAACAATCCGCCTGTCTCAGCCTCCTGAGTGCTGGGATTACAGGCGTGAGCCACCACGCCTGGCTTTTTTTCTTCTTACTGTTCTTCCTCATCTTCTTCTTCTTGCTCTACCCCTGTCTTTGACCTGCTTCCCAGGGAATCGCTCTAGTAAAGTGTTTTTAGCCCCTACTCAGGTTTAGCTAGAAGACCTAAGGAGGCCCTATTCTCATTTCTCATCTACAGACCCCTGCCTCTACATACACACATATCTCCATTCTTTCTAGACTCCTTTCTCACAACCTCAGCACTCAAAACTAGGTTAGTAAAGCACAGTGTATTAACTGTTAATCTTGAAACTAAGTGTGATGAAAAGAAATCAAGATTTAGTCATCAGGGGCTTTGCAATGGATTCGATGTC
This sequence comes from Cuniculus paca, assembly GCA_004365215.1. Taxonomy (NCBI): domain Eukaryota; kingdom Metazoa; phylum Chordata; class Mammalia; order Rodentia; family Cuniculidae; genus Cuniculus; species Cuniculus paca. The sequence continues at coordinate 8,964 of RJWT010029859.1, read as the reverse complement.
CAGTTTTTTAGTAAATTGTTAGAACTGCAGATTTTTCAGACAGCTAAATTGTTGAGACAAATTTAAGTAGTGTATGAGCATATGCATATTAGGGCAGGAGGATTACCTGGAATTCAATGCTAGCCTGTCTCAAAAAAAAAAACCAAGTCTCTTTCCAGGGCCTGATGCAGTGTTTCTATTGTTCCAGCTACTCAAGAACCTAAGGCAGGGCTGGGGATCTAGCTCAGGGGCCTAAGCGCCTACCTGGCAAGCGCAAGGTTGTGAGTTCAATCCCCAGTGAAAAAAGAACCTAAGGCAGGAGGATTCCATGGGTCTAGGAGCTCAGTGCCAGCCTAGGTAACAAGACCCCTATGTCAAAAAAAAAAAAAAAAAAAGGCTGAGTACAGGGATGCATGCCTATAATCCTAGCACTCTGGGAGACTGAGGCTGGAGAATGGCAGATTGGGGTGCAGCCTAGGCAATTTAGCAACTTATTGATACCCTATCTCAAAATCAAATTAAAAGATTGAAAAAGGGCTGAGGATGTAGCGTAGGGTGAAGGCTTAGGGTTCGATTCCAAGTATCAGGAAAAAAGGCAAAAATTGTCTTTGAGGCTGAGGTTGTAGTTCAGTGGTACACCTCTTAGCAAGCACAGGGGTTGGGTTCAATCCCTAGCATTAAAACACAGAACTCTTATTATCTAGACGTCAATTTCTCTAATAAATGATTGGACTGTCTTTATAAATGAAATATACACACTCATGTTTGTATTTTCTGTACAGTAGGGCTGAGGATATAGCTGAGCAGCACAAGGGCCTCCCAGGCAAGCGTGAGGTCCTGAATTTGATTCCCAGTACCAAAAAGTGGAAAAAAATAAAATATATATGTATATGTATAATATATATAATATATTATACATATAAATTGACACAACTACAACCACTGTTTGGAGTATCTACTAAAATAGAATATACACCTTTCATAAGCAGGTTTATGGAAAGGTATGTGGATGAGTCAGGATAGAAATATAGGTAGAAAGGAGACGGGGAACATCACAACCAAAAACTACTTTTAAGACTACAGCTTCCAGGATACAGTTGAAGTATGACCCAAGGCAATCCGTATTAGCATTCCCTGGGTTCAGTTAGGACCCTCTCCTTCCAGAGCCATAAATTGGCTTATTGAGAAGAGTAGGGAACAGGTTGAGAGAATTCAAAGAATGCTTAAATTGTCCATCTTAAAAACAAAACAAAGCTAGGCTCATACCTGTGAATTGGGCAGTGACCTCCTGCGGGTTGGGCTGCCTTTTCCTTGGTTTCCACCCCCTCAAATATGCCCAGTTCCAGGAAATAGCATGCCTCTGTCTTGAGGACACTCATTTCTTGGCATGTGTATTTTTTAAAATTCTGCCTGATAAATCCCTTTATGCCTTTTCAGAATAAACGAGTGAGTCTTTGTGGGCCTGTGTCTGTGGCCGGGGCATTGACAGAGGGTGTCCTTGCTACTTTCCTAGGTTACCAGTGAGAAGCTGTGCAGAGCCCAACATGAACTGCATTTCCAGGCGGCCGCCTACCTGTGCCTCTTGCGCAGCGTCCGAGCACACCTGGCCCTGCACCAGGAGTTTCACGGCAAGGGCGAGCTGTCGGTGCAGGAGTCCGCGGGCTTGGTGGGTCTCCAGTTGCCCCGACAGCCTGGAGGAAAGGGCTGGGAGCCGTGAGCCTGGAGAGATGCTTTGGATGCCACTATCTGAGGAGAGTTTAATCATTTCTACCAATATATATTTATCATTAAATTTTTTAAAGTTTAGGGTTCTGTCTTTGTATTTATCTATTTATTTAGGTACTGGGGCTTAAACTCGCGGCCTCGTGCTTGTCAGGCAGTTGCTTGTGCTGCTGAGCTAAACCCCCAGCCCCTAGGGTTTCTGTCTTGTCATCTTGCTGACTGACTGATTAGGGAAATAAATAGAGGTTTCATCTTAACTCAGTGAGTTTGCCAGACTTCTTATCTAGAATCTATTGATATCCTTGATCTACATTTTTGTTTTTTGGGTTTTTTTGAGAAAGCGTCTTGCCATGTCATTCCAAGAGAACTAACCTGGGTGTGGTGGCACATACCTATAATCCCAGCACTCTGGGAGGCTGAAGCAGGAGGATTTTGTATTTGATCCCACCCTGGGCAATTAAACAAGAACCTGTCTCAGAATAAAAAATGATCTGGGGGCCAGGGATATAGCTCAGCGGCACAGTGTCTGCCTGGCAAGTGCAGAGTCCTAAGTTTGATTCTTGGTACCAAAGAAAAAAAAATCTGGAGTTATTAAATCCCCAGTACCACAATAAAGATTAAATAATAAAAGTCTGTTGTTTCAAGGAATTAAAGTAGTATAAACATAAAGCCCAATGTATTTTTCCCTGTCCTTCCCTCTCCTATCCCCTATACAGGTGGTAACCATTACTAATGGTGTGATGTACCTCTTTCCACATATTTCCTCTGCATATAACAATCATACATGCATATATACAAATACATGTATAACTCATGTATACAAAGAAAAAGAGTAAACACATTCATACCTTACAAAAATACAAAAATATACTGGATGTGGTGGCACATACCTCTAATCCCAGCAGGGGAACTGCTGCCAGTTTGAGGCCAGCCTGGGCTACCAAGTGAGTTTAGGTCAGCCTGAACTGCATAGAGAAACCCTGTCTCAAAAAGGCATAAATAAAATACAAAGATGATGTGTTAAGGTCCTGGGGGGAAATACATGACACACTCTCGTAGGGACACTGAGGAGAGAAAAAGGGTTGATAAAGATGTGGATAGAGCCAGGCATGGTGGCTCACGCCTGTAATCCCAGCACTTGGGAGGCTGAGACAGGAGGATCGTTGCGAGTTCAAGACCCCCCTGGGCTACAAGGTGAGCTCAAGGCCAGCCTGAACAGCATAGTGAGACCCTGTCTCAAAAACACAAGGGCTGGGGATCTATCTTCAGCGGCCTAAACACCTGCCTGGCAAGCGCAAGGTCATGAGTTCAATCCCCGGTGCTGCAAAAAAAAAAAAAAAGATGTAGATGGAATTCAGGTCAGGCCAGGAAGCTGTTAGGGCCCAGTGACATGAGGAGCTGTTACTTTCCCAGGCCCTACAAGTGCTGGCCCTTAGGTCCAGGAAAATAGCCCCAGGTCAGCCGCAGTTCACCAGGAGGAAATCTAGGAACAGGCCAGGTTAGGCACAGTAACATTTTCTGCCTCCAAGTCTCCTGGTTAAGTTGCTCTTCCAGCTCTGTGTGGGTGAATGGTTTCCTTGAGCAGCTAATGAAAGCCAAACACTTGGGCATAGCCAGGAATGGTGGTGCACTCCGTGATGCTGAGGTGGGACAAAATTTGGAGCCCATCCTGGGGAATTCAGCTACTTGGGGAAAACTCCTTTACAAAGAGAAAAGGAAATGGTGTGTGAGCCGAGTGTGGTGGCTCACTCCTGTAATCCCAGCACTCGGGAGGCTGAAAGAGGAGGGTTGTTGTGAGTTTGAGACCAGCCTGGGCTACAAAGTGAGCCCAAGATCAGCCTGAGCTGCATAGTAAGACCCTTTCTCAAAAAGACAAAAACAAAAATGCTCTGTGTGGTGGCATATGCCTGTTATCGCAGCACTTGGGAAGCTGAGACAAGAGAATTGCTGGGAGTATGAGGCAAGACCCTCCTCAAAAAACAAAACAAAACAACAAAAAATCAGGACTGGGGATGTGGCTCAGTACAACGGCCCTGAATTCGGTCCCCAGTAAAGCAAAAGCAACCAACCAACCTTGGGCGTCATTTGGAATTGCTCTTTCTCCCCAGAGGCAGTATCTGCCTCTGCAGTAGCTCTGATTACCGCTATCTTCAGTGCCTCTGCCCTCACTCAAGCCCTGACATTCTTCTGGCTGAACTATATTAAAATAGATTCCTAATGCTCTCTTTGCTTGAGACATCCTTGGCTGTGAAGTGCAAGCACTTCTTTATCCATGCCCGTGTTCATGTATATGCCCGTGTTTTTCTGGAAGAAAATGCATGTAATCTTTTAAGGATTGTGTCTCATTTATCTTTATTGCACCCATAGCACCTTCTACCCACGCAGCAAGCATTAGGTCAGTGTTTTGCATGTGTGGGTCCACTCACTAGCAGGAGTGCAATCTGAACAACAGAACTATTCATGAAGCATTCAAAGCACCATCTCTTCTAAGAGGTTAGCATTCCAATAATAATATTAAGAGGGCAGCATTTATTCAATTGACTGAGTAAAAGAAACAAACATTTCACATACATTTCTTGTTTCTTGCTTTACTTCACAGCCATAGGCTTGTTATTAAAATTATCTGAAGATATTTTACTTTCAGTGCAAAAGGATTAGGTTAATTTCCTCTTGTTACAATACTGTATTACATATAGTACAATATATTATTTTATATCATTTTATATGTTATTATAAATACATTTTGTACAGAAATTTGAGGCATAATTGCTAATGGTAGCCATGCGTGGTGGTGTAAACCTATAATCCCAGCACTTGGGAGGCTGAGACAGGAGGGTCAGTATGAATTTGAGGCCAGCCTGGGCTACATAGTTCATGGCCAGCCTGCATTACAAAGCAATGCTGTCCTAAAAAACAAACAATAAGTTGCTAAAGGTAAAATATACAGGGTTTGAAATTACACAGATACAGGTTTTAATCCCACCTGTATAATTTAGCAGCCACGTGAGACTGGGCAGGTTAGTTGACCAGATCTTGTTCCAGGCTGACATAATAAATGACCACAGAGCACAATCAATGCCTGAAAAGAAGAAACCTTATTTTCACCTTTTTATTCCGCTTTGGTCATAAACTGCTGCCAGTTTTGAAAACCACAGATAAATTCGGTGTTATAGTTCAAATGATTCGCTCAGGCCATTTCTGTCTAAATACAATGTAATCAACCTGCATTTTTTTTTTTTTTGCGGCACCAGGGATTGAACTCACAACCTTGCGCTTGCTGGGCAGGCGCTTAGACTGCTGAGCTAGATCCCCAGCCCTCAACCTGCATTTTTTAAGGATCACATAGCTACTATTAGTACCATCGTGAAGACTCCACTGAATAACTGATTGTGGAACACAGCTGCAGGAGCAGTAACTTCTGTACCAGCAGGGTCCCCAGGTGAGGGAGGCCTGATGGTTGTAGTCTGTATAGCCGTGCTGTAGCTTAGGTGTGACCCATGCTTTTTGTCACATTCTTTTCTTTGCTGTCTTTTTCACCCTCTTTTCCTGTAGCTTCAGCTGCTCCCTCTCTGGATTCTCTGAGTAGCAATTAAATACGCTCAAGGTACCTTCTAGGAACAACTGCTCTGTCTCTATCTCAAGTGCTTTTTCAGCTACTGCCATCTTCTCTTTTCACAAACTGATATGTATTGAACAACCTGAGTGAATTATGTTCATTTGCTTTATTTCTCTTGCACTACTGGAGATTTTGGTAATCTCTGTAATTATCTGAGAGATTATTTCTGATTTCATTTTTTCCAGTCTCATTCAATTGCTTTGTTGTTTTCACTTCAGAGAGACCTGGAGGGGGTCTTTTGGATTGTCCCACCTCATTGCCCCCTGGGTTTGTCTTTGGTGAACTGGATGTCTGGGGTTACATCTTAAGTGTTTTCTCATTTCTTTTTTTAGTGTAATTCCTGGGGTGATGCTTGTAAGTTGCATATGGTGTTTGCTTTATTGGTAGTATTTAGGACACTTAGGTGATGATTACTTGTCTGAGCTATCTTCCAGGTATAGCTAGTTTTTGGGTTTTAAGTCCGTTGGAAGAGTTTACCTCTTCAGTTTGTTGGAGATGAGAATTTGTTGCTTGTTTGGCCTAGTCCCTGGTTCTTTGGCACTGTGCCACAGTGTTTTCTTTTTTTTCTTCTTGTTTTTTTTTCTTTCTTGGTCTTTTTGAGACAGGGTCTCACTATGCAGTTTAGGCTGGCCTTGGGCTCACTTTGTAGCCCAAACTGGTCTCCAATTTGCAACAATCCTCCTGCCTCAGCCTCCCAAGTACTGGGATTACAGGTGTGTGCCACCACACCCGGCTTGCCGCAGTATTTTCTGTGACCCTTAGTTAATCTCAGTCATGGATTATCAAAGCCAACAGCTGTTTAGAACAATTATGTCAATTTTGGCTGTAGTGCTACCAATAGCATCAAACACAGCCTATAAAACAACAAACTGAGTTCACCCTTAATTTGCAACTTTTAACCATATGAACTAGATTTGTGATTATATAACAAAATGTAAAACTAGCCAGATAATTATATGCAATATAGAAGTCCGTAATGTGTCAATTTTGCCCTCTGGGTTAAAATTTAATATGGATTAAGAAGAAAATAGAGACGTGAAAGAAGAGAAAGAAATTACAAATGAGGTTGGAAGACAAAGTGGGATCATCCCAACCTGGGGAAACTGGTGCAGAAGACCAAAGAAAAGAGAGATGGAAGAAATAAAAGGAAGAACAGAACAGAACCACACCCACAAAGAGGTTAGGAACCACTCTCACACTTACAAAAAAAAATGGAGAAAGAGAAAAGAAAAAACCAAACTAAATAAAACAAAACAAAAATAACAAAAAAAAAGGAAAAAAAAGAAAAGAAAAACAAATAGTCCATTTCCAGTATTCTCTCTAGTTTCATTAGTAGACAACCTGTGGAGACAGAGTCCCAAATCATGCCACTGTATCCCAGCAAGCCAGCAGTTGCTTTATGATGGAGCAGTGGATAACCTCAGCAGGCCTGCCCCAAGACCAGACTCATTGGGCTCTCTACAGTGCAAGCAATTTCCACAGGTCTGCACCCAGCTAGGAGCTGCTGAAGGAGGCCATCAGCAGTTCTGGTTCTGGGCCTATCTGGCCTGGCTCCAGAATGGCTCCTGGCTAATCACTGTCTCCACCAGCCAGTGTAGTCCTCCATGTACATTGTTCCCCTCCACTGCTGCGTCTCTCTGCAGAGGCCTCTGGGTTCGCCAGCCATCACCATGACCATGTGTTCCAAAGTTTGAACAGTGCTTCTCATGCAGCGAATTCCGTCTCAGGGCAAAGGCACCACTAGCTACTGCCTTCTTTGTTGAAGTTTTTCTTTTTACTCTCTCTGTGGGCTTCAATTCGCACTTTAGATTTTTCCTGGGTCCAGGTTACCTCCTTCCTTCCTTCTTGTCTTCCTCGCGATGCTATAGTCCATTGCCTGGATGGTGACTCAGAGAGGCTGTTTTCTCTGATGGTGACCGTTCTTCTATCTTCCTGGAAGTCTCCCAAATTTTCCACCTTCCTGCTTCAGCCTGAGTGCCAGGATAATAGGCATGTGCCACCATGCCTCATTGAGGTTTTTGTCATGTTTGTATTGTTCGCACTAGAAATTGAACTCAGGGTCTTTACACTAAGCTATATCCTCAGCCCTTTTTTTATTTTGAGACGGAGTTTCATTAAGTTGGTAAATTGCTAAGTCTGGGCTCAGATCTCAACCTTGCTACCTCAGCTTCCCAGAGTGCTGGGATTATAGGTGTGTGCCACCATGCCCACCAGGGTGAATTATTCTTTCTCTTTTCTCTTTTTTTTTTTTTTTTTGCAGCATCAGGGATCAAACTCATGACCTTGCACTTGCCAGGCAGGTGCTTAGGCCACTGAGCTAAATCCCTGGCCCTTGTCTTTTTGAGACAGGGTCTCACTATGCCATTCAGGCTGGCCTTGAGCTCACTTTGTAGCCCAGGCTGATCTCGAACTCACAATGATCCTCCTGTCTCAGCCTCCCGAGTGCTTCGATTATAGGCATGCACCACCAGGCTTGGCTCTCCTTCATATTCTTAGACAACTACTAATTTTTTTTTGACAACTACTAAATTTGTTCTCACCTCCTAAAAGTCTTCTGGTTGTTTGTTTGTTTTGGTGACCCTGGGGATTGAACCCAGGGAGCTATGAAATAAATCTGCCACCCTTTTCATCTTTTGAGACAGGCTCTCACTAAATTGCCTGATTTTCTGTCCTCCTGTCTCTGCCTCCTGAGTATCCTGGAATAAGTGTGGACTACCGTGTCAGGTGCCTACCTCCTAAAATTTTTCGAATCTGTATTGCCACTATCCAAGTCTAGATTGCTTATCTCTTCCCTGAAGCAGTGTCTGTCCTTATTGGCTTCTTTGAACTTTCATCTCAGTCTCTGCATGTCCTGATCACAGTCACTCTCCTAAAGGCTTCAAGGAAAGCTTTAACAGGGGCATCCAGGATCTAACACTACCAAACCTGTTAGTCTCCTCTCACTCCTTGTTTTGGATAGTCCAGTCACACAGAAAGTCACTTCTCAAGAGCCAGGGTCTTAGCTCCACATTTGGCTGATCCTTAATTTTTTTTTTTTTTGGCGGCACAGGGGATTGAACTCACTACCTTGCGCTTGCCAGGCAGGCGCTTAGGCCGCTGAGCTATATCCCCGGCCCTTATGTTTTTGAGACAGGGTCTCACTATGCTGTTCAGGCTGGCCTTGAGCTCACTTTATAGCCCAGGCTGGTCTGGAACTCACAACGATCCACCTGTCTCAGCCTCCCGAGTGCTGGGATTACAGGCGTGAGTCACCACGCCCGGCTTTGGCTGATCCTTATATGCACATAGAAGCTATTGTATTGCCAGGTGTGGAAGCACCCACCTGTAATCCCAGCACTCTGGAGGCTGGGGCAAGATAACTGATAAAAGTCTGGTACAAGACAGAAATTCTGAAATACACAGCAAGACCAAGACCTTGTCTCAAAGAAAAAAAAAAAAAAAACAACCCTTCCACTTACTGTATCCTGGGCTGGGGATTTAGCTCAGTGGCCTAAGCGCCTGCCTGGCAAGTGTGAGGTTGTGAGTTCGATCCCTGGTGCCACAAAAAAAAAAAACAAAAAAAAACCCACCTACTATATCCTACAATCTAGTTAGTTCCTAGCCATTCTTTAAAATTTCAGGTTAAATGTTTCACCTTTTCTCCTTCT
>RJWT010029858.1:0-14805 GCA_004365215.1 Cuniculus paca | reverse complement strand
TTGTGTGTTGCTTCTTGATCCATTCTGCCTGTCTGTTTCTTTTAATTGGTGAATGAAACCATTTACATTAATGGTTATAAGTGATACATATTGGCTTATTTTTGTCATGTTATCTTTCTGCTATTGTTTCTTTACCTTTCCCCTCTGTTTAATTGTTTTCCCTGCTTGATGTTTTTTTTTTCTGTTGGTGTTCTTGAAGTCGCAGTTATTTTTATATCTAGAATATTTTTCAGTATTCTTTGCAGGGTTGGTTTAGTAGTTATGAAGTTCTTCAGCTGTTCTTTTTCATGGAAGTATCTTATTTTTCCGTCAGTTTTGAAGGATAGTTTTGCATGGTTCATCAATCTGGGTTGGAAGACATTTTCTTTTAGGAATTGAAATACTTCACTCCACACTCTTCTTGATTTCATTGTATTGAGACGTCTGCTGTGATTCTGATGGGCTTTCCTTTATAGGTGATTTGTTTCTTTTTCTCTCACAGCTTTTAAAACTCAGTTCTTATGTTGAATTTCTGGGATGTTGATTATTATATGTCTGGGTGTAGATTTGTTTTGGTTATGGCTAACTGGAGTTCTATATGCTTCACCTATCTGTATGTCAGTTTCCTTTCCCATTTTTGGGAAATTTTTGGCTATTCTGTATATACTCTATATCATTTGTGTTGTCACCTTCTTTTTCCTTCACATGTATCAATCTTATATTGGTTTTCTTTGCATCATCTTGTAACTGTTGAATTGTTATTTCTTGATTTCTTGTTATTTTTAGAAGATCTTTCTTTTCCTGTTTACTAGTTGCAATCTTGTCTTTGAGGTCTGAAAATCTATATTCACATATATTGAGGTGGTTTTACCAGTTTTTGATAGAATTTTTGAATTTCTGGATATCTCTTTGAAACCATTTTATGCATTGTAATTCTTTCTTATATTGTTCATTCAAGGTTTCCATCATTTTGCAGTGCTCCTCTATTTTCTTAACTGTGTCTTCTTTAGATGTGTTCAGCATTTCTTTCATTACATTTATTATTTCTTGTTTTACGTGGGAGATTATTTCTGATCTGAGTTCCTTTACAGCTTCATTGAGTTGTTTCCTTATTTCAGTTGCTATCATTTCAGAAGTTTCAGGTATATGGTTTACACTTTCTTCTATGTCCAAGTCTCCTAGGCTGGATTGGGATGGGCTGGAGGTTTGAGATTGCAGTTTGCTCTTTTGTTTTGTCATTTTCCTGTATTCCGCTGGGGCAACCAAATACAAATACACAGGTGTTTCCTGGGTTGAAGATGGTTGTCTGTACTGCAGGGAGTTTCCCAGTTGAGTGTGGGTTGTTAGGCAGTCCTCACAGGGCCCCTAGTGGCACTCAAGGGCTCCCTGAATGGGAGGAATACATGGGGCAGACCTTCAGCACACCCTACGTGGCACACCAAAGCTCCCCAGCTGCCTGAGGTTGCTGGTCCAGGCCCTAAAAGGTCCTGAGTGGCATACAAAGCTGAATGGCTAGGTGGAGTACGTTGTGTTGGCCTTCAGCTGATGCCATGTGGCACACCAAAGCTCTGCAGCTGCTTGGGGTTGCTGGGCAGGGCCTTACCAGGTTCCCAGAGAGGTACTGAGGCTGCACAACTAGGTAGAGTTTGCTGTGCAGGCATTCAGCTCATGTCTCTCAGTGTGTGGAATATCCCCAGTTACTTGGATTCACTGGGCAGGGCCCAACCAGGAGCCCAGCAACATATCAAAGTACCCAACTGTTTGGGGATGCTGGGTGGGGCCCTACCAGGTTCCATGCAAGGTACAGAGACTGCATGTTTAGGTAGATTTTACTACGCAGATCTTTGGCTCATGTCTTTCAGTGCACCGAAGTTCTCTGGCTGCTTAAAGTCACTGGGCAGGGCCCAACCAAGACTCCAGCAAAGTACCAAAGGTCCCTGGCTGTTTATGGATGCTGGGCAGGGCCCTACAAGATTCCAAGAGAGGTACCTAGGCTGCATCGCTAGGTAGAGTTTGCTGTACGGGCTTCAACTTGTGCCTCTCAGTGTGTGGAAGTTTCCAGGCTACTTGGAGTTGCTGGGTGGGACCCAACCAGGAGCCAAGTGACATACCAAAGTTCCTGGCTGTTTGGGGACCCTGGGTGGGGGCCTACCACGTTCTGAGTGGGGTACCAAGCCTGCACTGCTGGGTAGAGTTAACTGTGTGGGCCTTCAGCTCGCACCTTTCAGTGTGCAGAAGATCCCCCAGTAATCTGTTTTTATAATTGGTCATAACCATGCCTGACTACGTTCTCTTAATAGAGAAACTTGGGCCATTATGGAAGTGCAGGAGAGAACACAGGCCCACCCTGGGATAGCTGAGGCTAAGGAGTTAGGAGAGACTTCCTAGAGAATGGAAGGAAAGGCTGTTCTCAATCCTAAATGGACACCATGCAGAAGGAATAGTATGATCCAAAACCAAGAGATGGGAAAAAAAAAAAGACAGCATATTCCCAAACCTTAGCATTATTACAAGACATAAGGAAGGCAGTCAGTGGACACCATGAGAGAAGGGAGATTGAGAGAAATCCCAACGAACTGTAACATCACTAAGACATTTTGTTAGACAAATAATAATTAACCCATTGTTGTGTCAATTAGGAGTGCAGTGATCAGTAAAGCTACAGCAGAAAGCTAATGGGCAAGATTTGCTTGTCTGGTCAGAGGAACACACAAGCAGTCCAATATCCTATTTTACCAAGGCAGTCTTACAAAGGATACATTATAAGCTGTCTCTAATCAGGAGAAATAAAATAAAGCAGGATGCCACATAACTACTCCAAAAAATCTTATTTCTAATATCCACTCATGATGCAGCTGTTTTTCAATAGCAAGGATAAGCCATTTATTTGTTTTTGCACTTCGTACAGTCCCTCCCATTCTTTCTCTAGGACTCTAATTCTCTCCAATTTTTAATTTCTCTTTCTTCACTATATGTAATGTCCTGGTGCTGGAAACTTAATTTCTCCCTTGGAATCCTCTCTTGTTTATTTCCTTCTCTTAGAGCACAACAGTTTCTTTTTGAAAAGCATGGTCTGTCTAAGCAGTGCCACCCAGACTGCAGTCATGAACCCAGCCCCCAAAGTGAGATTACCTCAACATCAACCTCTCTCACCACCAGTGGGAGGGATCTCAGAATGCGGTTGTGCACAGAGGAGGATACACTGATATTGAGAATAATCTTTCACTTCAACACTGGCAGACCACAGTGAGCTCAATTAGCACTTTAGGAATACTGCTACGACATGATTCTTTACCTTCCGGTTTAGATGAAGCAGGAACGAGAGAGAACAGGTCTTGGTATAGTGGGAGGTAACTGGACTTGGAGATCAGATAGTCCTTGGTTGGAATACCACTTGTATATCTTACAATCTAAGTGATTTTGTGCATCACAGTCACTGTGAGCCTGTGTGGTCTTCTGTGAAAAACGAGGACAATATGAACTTTTATAGATTGGGGAGCAAGGCATGAGCTGGGTTTCTTCTTCTTTTCTCAAAGTACCACAATCAAAGCCTTCAAGTCTTAACAGACAAACATGACCTGGCCTTGCAAATGGGAATGCCCAGAAGAGGGCGATAACGTGCTTTCTCCAAGAGAGAAAGTGAGGAACAGAGTTACACAAGATTCTACAGCCATCTGGCCTTAGTGGTCTAGGAAATAAGGGAATTGGAGGAATTCTAATTTGCTAGTGCAGACCCCTTCGTTTCTGGGGTCGTTGTCTCTGTCAACCCAAGCCTTTCTGTTTTTCTTATAATTTGGCAACATGTTATCTAGGAAGGCTGCAAAGCACAATTAATTTTGGGTGTCCACCGCTATGCTCACTAACACTTTGTGTCAGTATCGTTAGTCTCTTTTCAAAGAATAGGAGCTTAAAACTTCGGTGTTTGTTGTATAGAGACACTCTGGGGTGGTAAAAGCTGTGGAAGAGAAAGAGGAGCCTTAGAAAGCAGTGTCATCATTTAACAGCTTCACCTTCAAACTCAGCTTTTTAATAATACATCAAAAGCTGTTTTTAACAAGCAAAACAGAGTTCATGGAAATAGCACAGAGAGGACCCCAGGAGAGGAGAGATCCTAAACTGAGGCAATGGAAAGCAACAAGAAGCTGCCTGGGTTCAAGTGAGGAGGGTAAAGATTTGGTCAGGAATTTGCCATAATGTCACAGAACTTGTTCAGTTCCCTCTGCCTCTTCCTCTGCAAAATGAAGCTATTGAGTAGAATGCTCTGCAAGTACGTCTAGCTTCATATTCATGGTTAGAGTTCTGATAAGCGATTGTGAGGCAGAACTGTCCTTTTTTTTGTTTGTTTGTTTTGGTTTTTTTGTTCGTTTTGGTGGTGGTGATGGAACTGGGGATTGAGGCAAGGGCCTTTGCACTAAACTACATCCACAGCCCTTTTTATACTTTTTATTTTGATACAAGGTCTGATAAGTAGCTAAATTGCCCAAGCTATTCTCCTGTCTCATCCTCACAGCGTTCTGAGAGTACAGGTGTCATGCAGCAACATGCCAGGCTTGGTGAGCTCAAAACAGGCCATCCATAAATCTGAATGTATGATTTAAACCGCATATGATGAATTCAAACTGAATGCTGCGTCTCTGGAAACTCCAGAAGAAACAAGAGAAAGGAAAGAGCATATGGTGCAGCAAGATCCTTGCCCATTTTGTACCATGCCAAGTATTAAGTGTTCATTCACATGGTGATAAATTATTCCTGCATATAAACTGTGAAGTGTATTTGAGAGAAAGGGTTTAATTAAAGTTGATATTTCTGCACTTCTTTCTACTGGCTGCCATTTTGCTGTAAAGCACAATTATTTCTGACACTAAAGTGTTGAAACTAGATGACAACTTTTTTCCCCTGTATAAAAAATTCTAACTTAATACTAATGAGTTTAAGAGTTTCCATATGACCAATAAGCAACGAACCTCACCCTTTGTTTAAAAGATAAGTTGATCTATTTTTCTTATGTTGGAATTAATTGCAAAGCCAACTTGCCTTCAAAAATAATTAATCAGACTCAGTTTTAAGGGATTATAAAACTGTGTGCAATACATATTCTTTTAATGATGAGTCTTAGTTTTGTGCAAGATAAATTTTGATTTTTGTTTATTCACTTTCAGAATGAAAAGCCATTTAGCAAACTATTTTTTCTAAGAACTTGACAAATATTAACTCATCTATTGATTTCTGTAAGAACTTTATAAATGAGTACCTTGAATCTTCTGGTTTTAAATGAAGAAACCGAGCCCCAGATAAATTAAGCAACTTGTGCTAGATGAGGCTTCAGTAATAGCAGAGGTGGTACTCGAACTCGTGCTATCTGGCTCTAGTAACTATTCTAAACCAGTGAACAAACAATACCATTTTATGGTATTTGTTTGTTTCTGAAGTGAGTGAGGAAGTGATACTGACACTATGACAAAAATGGTAACCGTGAGCTGGGAAGTAAGTCATTACCGAAATTTAATGCATACCAATAATATGACTATGATGAAAATATTAGTAACGGTAAACGTTTGTCAGATATTGTCTGCCTAACATTCTTTTAAGGGTTTTCCATGGGTTGAGTCGATTTACCATTACAATAATCCCCCTCAAAATAGTGGTACTATTATTTTCACTGTACAGGTAAATAGTTGGTGGTGTATCAAAATTAGGTAACCTGCCCAAGGTTAAAGATTCCAGCATGTGAAGGAGCTGAGATTGAGTCTTCATGCTGGATTTTGAACCTGCATTTCTATCCCTGAAATTCTACTCAATATTGCTTCTCTAAGAGAAGGTAGAAGATCAAACACAGAAACACAGCTCCATAGATATGCAATAGGTCTATCAAGATAATAATTTAAGTTTTACCATGTGATGGAATGATCTACCCCCCCAAAATATTAAACTAGCCAGAAAGAGAAAATATTCCATAGTAATGACCAAAGTGAAGATTAACAATTCATAGTCCATCAACAATACAGTAAAATCATGCTTTAATCTACATACTATATAGAAGTAAATCTTGGCTTTTTATTGTTAAATCCTTATTTCAGAATTTCTAAGTGCATAGGTTAAAACGATGTATTCAGGGAGCCTTTCTTTGTTTTTGTTTAAAATATACTTCTAGGATCTAGAGAACTGATTGATGTGCTCAGGGCTGGAGATTTTGCAGGAATCACACATGAAAATTAATAGGAGACCGCCCTCCTAAGAAGACCTTGACGTTGGTAATAATTAGTGAAATACATCAATGTTCTAATTAGTTTTAATAAAGACCCCCAAGGTAGTTCTTGAACAATCCTTCCATTAAAGCACTTTCCAGCAGTATGCCAAGATGCCTAAGCATTTGGGTTCCACTAAAACGTATAGGAGTACTTTATTTTATGATGGGAGCACATTGCTTGGAGGGAAAAATAAATGTTGTTGAAAGTCACAGGAGTAATAACATGACAGGAAAATGGATTTGCAAAACCACCAGCTCTAAGTGGAAGGCTCACCTCTCTATCTTGAGAGCAGATAGCCCGTCATAAGCTACTATGCCTTGAGCATAAAACTCTCTTGCTATGCCTGCTTTTGTCTCTGTGAAAGAAAATGACATATACGGGTGTTTAAGTATATTTGGACTCCTGCTGAAAATTGTTATCGGGTAGAGAAAGAAAGACGAAAGCACTTAGCAAAAAGCAAGCGGATTTGGTTTTTCAGCTTTCTCCTCCCCACAGAGCTGAAAGGATCAGACAGGCTGACCCATTCTTTTTATTTCCAGGTAGCTAATTTACAGCTAAAGACAAGTTATCATTACATTAAGAATATTACTCAGACCCACACCAGAACTCAAAATCTCATTCTGTATCTGTAATGTGCCCTTGTTGGTGAGCTCAGGGACTCTGGTCTTCCCTTCAACAAACACAGCTTTGTAACCAATCGGATTCTATTATGCAAATTAATTCAAGCATATTTTATTCCCCGTTCAGATCTCATCACTCAGCACTGAGCTGGTCCTCCCTTTCAAGTCAAATCACAGGAATTATGCCTTGGCTGTGAAAAATCATAGAGAACAGGGATAGGAAGTATCACAAGAATTACTAAATCACAAGTCTCCACCCCTGATTTCTACACTTGGAGCAAGGAATAAGCTTCAGATAATTAGTTCTCAGGTACAAAATATATATATATACAGGAAACTGCAAAAAGGTTATGGTATATGTTGTTCTACCATCAAATTTTGCAATATGCACTAAATAAGACTCCTTATCAAAGATAGGGATATTCTCTAGAGGTGAGTGGACTGCTCCATTCCTTAGGTAAGTATAATTCTTTGCTTCTGGAGAATACAGCACTATCAGAACTCAGCTTTGAAAGAGGAAGAATCATTCCTGACCTGTGTGTCATGATAATCTGGTCTGGATTCCAGTTTGGGCAACACGCTCAGGGGTCAGGATATGCCATTTTATTGGGTTTTCAAACATCACTATAAATAAATATCATTTAGATTTTATTTGTGTGAAAACTGAAACTTGCACTTATAAAATAATTCACCCAAGTATAGCATGAATCGTTGGAAGTACTACAATTTAAATTCAAGTCTGCATGATTGCAAAACCCACCTTCGGCTCTGGAATATTTGGCCTAGCTCTCATCTTCTAAGCAGTCATGTTCTTGTTCTTCAGTACAAACAGATGGTACGATCTGTCTTCAAAGATCAATTCAGCTCCCTATTTTTATTTGATACTGTTGATAATCTGTTATATGTGAATTCCATGCATTCTTTAAGTATGTATGTATGCTTAGAGTCTCATGGCCACAAGCTATTACTGGATTCAAATGTAAAGCCCCAGACCCCATAGTTATAGAATCATTCTGCGATTATTTATCTCTTTGAGTAATTAAATCATCTTCAAATGATAAAATTATTATGTACAATGTGTGCAATGAAGCATTTATTATTCACGCTCTATTCAATCCATCAGACAGTCTTTTTCTCACTGTAATTTTTTGAATGTTAATCACTGAGATGAATAAAATACATCAACACATACAGGAAATAACACTATCAGCATGTTATCCCTGACTATGAATAAATGTTGGATATAAATGTGTGGAAAGAGAGATACATTTCATTTTCAATTTTTCCTTCACATGTGCTAAACTACTTCAGGGAAGATGAGGGCAAAGTGGCAATGCCAAACAGATGCTTAACATAATGTAACATCATGTATGATACGAAAAGCCTACATATAAACTTCCCTTTGTCTCTGAGCAGTAAATATGTACAAAGCTTTCTTTATTTGCCCATTCCTTCATTTGGCGAGAACTTTCCACAGTGCCAGGTTGGGGTGGAAAGTTGGAGATATGTAAGTGTCAATGTAGCGCTGATCTGTAGGTCATCTTCAAATGGCAAAGAGACTTTGGTCTAAGAAGATGAATGATGGTATGATGCAATAAGTTCAAACAGGACTTGGCAAAAGCACAGAGGAATCAGTGTCCATATTTCTGGAGGTGAGGTGCTAACATATTGGTCCCATCTCCTGACACCTGCCTACTGCAGCCTCCTCTAAGTAAACTCCATGCTCACAACCACTAGTGCTTGAAGCTTCATTCCACTCTGCTCTTAGGCATGGCTGAGTAAACCATGCCCACTCCAGTGACAAGCAAACCTTAAACCAACTGTGATCATTGATTGTTTGAACCTGTGCAACCTGGCTCAAAATGATAAGTGAGGTGAATAAGATTCCCTGGAGAATTTGAGTAAAAGAATACAGAAATCCTCTTCAGTGAGGAAGCTGAAACAGACAGGATTTAAGGCTCCTCAGAGATGGAGAAGCCACAAAGTGACATCCAATAGCCCAAGTTTCAGTGAAGTCAAAGCTATGAACAAGACAGGTAGAAACCAAAAAGAAATAAATATAGCTTTTCCCTATGTCATGCAAATTTCAAAATATGTGCCCTGTTCTTTGAAGACCTTGGCAATCTGGCACTGCCCTTGAGTTGCTATCTGATCTTCTGTTTCTGAATTTCTATGAAACCATCCACACTGGTCTATCCCTCAGATGACAATAAACTTCCAGCACATGAGCTAACTTGAGTGCTTTCTCTTATCACTAAAACAAGAAACCTAGTAAACTATGATAACAATGAAAGAGGCAGATACAGAGATGAGTTCTTCAGCAGTGTAAAATGCCTCCTCTGCTCTATAGATGAGTTCTTCAGCAGTATAAAATGGCTCCTCTCCTCTTCTTGCCAAAGAACATTGGGTAAAGAAAGTTCTCTAGACCAAAAGTCAAGACTCATATGCTTTTTGCACAGGTTCTGTGAGTGACAAGTTGTACAACCTTAAAACAAATACTTCTTCCTCAGGGACTAAGTTTCTTCTTCTATAAAGTGGGAAGCTGAAACTGGCCTATTAGGAATTTTCCATGTTTTGAGGAGTCTTTTTCTGTACTTTGATGACAGACTGACCTTCCCTGAATGGAGTTGTTCATGTAATTGTGCCAGTCCGGGGTCAACTGGTAGAACCCAAGCCCACACACCAGGAGCTCAGTTACATGGAATACAATAGGAACAGTGACAGCTGAGTCCACCCACTATAGAAGCCCTGCTAATATAACAAGCCTCGATTCCTAGGATTAAGAATGAATGTGCTTACAGACATTAGGAATCCAGTAAAGATTTCTGATCGGGGGATCAGTGGACTCTGAGGTGTCAGAGTCTGTTTCCCACTGTTGTGACAAAATACCTGAGAAAATCAACTACGAAGAGGAAAGGCTTATTTAAGCATATGATTTCAAAGATTTAAGGCTATGTCAGATGGCTGCACTATTTCTGGGCCTGTGGTGAGGCAGAACATTGGGCAGCAGGACGTGGCAGAGAAAAGCAACTCACCTCACGGAAGATGGAAGGCAGAGAGAGTGAGCAAGCCAGACAGAGAGGCAAGGAGCATGCATAATATTTAGCCTACAGAGTCATTGTCCCATGAGTTACTTTCCACAACAGTCAATTCTGCTATGGACTCCTCACTGGATTACTTAATAAGGTTAGCACTCTTGCAATCCAGTCACCTCTCTAGGCCTATCACAGCACATTGCTAAATTGGGAATGAAGCTCTCAATACATGAGCCTCTTGGGAACACTTCCCACTTAAACAGTACTCAGGAGAAACTTCCCACTTAACAGTACTCAAGAGAAACTAAGGTGAGGCATAGCAGCTGTGACAAAACAGTTAAGAACAGTCTCAGAAGTCAGAAGGGGTTGGAGGATTAGAACTCATAGAACTTTTGACTCAGCCTCCATGAGTCTCAATGCTGCCACACTGCAAAAATGGGCAATGCAATAGGACCAGTGTCAAAGGGCGTGTCCTAAAATGAAAAGAGGTGATACAGCAAGAGAACTGTGTATAGTACCTGCCACGTGATGAGCTTTCAAGCAAGTGCAAGTCTATTAAAGCAAGAGCTTTTTCTTCGCCACTTATTACTGTGATGCAGAACACAGTCTTGTATGCAGTAGGTGGCTAAAGGTCAGTCAGGGGTGTTGTTCAATCTACAAGGAAATATAAATCTATACATGAGCCCTGAACAGGGCTCACTGATACAATGAGGTACTTGCCTCATGAAGAGCTCTGGGGCTTCACTATCTATTAAAGGAAACAAGAAGCAAATACTTCTAATAGGGATTGCTAAATGTAATGACAGACATGTATGAGGGACTAAGATACAGTAGCCTAAGGCTTCAATAAATATATAAGATGTGTCACATGTGTAAGTGGAATTTGGTAGAAGACATGGTTCTTAGAAAGCTCAGAAAGTGATGAAACTAATTTTAATGACAATTTCTTTAAACCAATATGCTCCAAGTTGTATCATTTTAACATGCAATATATATATATATATCATGCAATATATATATATATATATATATATATATATATATATAATATCACTGGCCTGTCTTATTTCTTTTTCTCCAGCATGTATTTCACACCTGTCTTAATTACTCTTCCATTTCTGGGGCACAATTTAAAGGAGGAAAGGGTTTTTTTTTTGGTTTGTTATTTTGGTTCATGGTCTGCCAGCACTAAGGGAGAAACAGGATGACAGAGGGGACAGTGAAAGAGAAGTTGCTCATGTCATGATAACCAGAAAGCAAAGAGAAAAGAAAGGAGCCAGGGAAGAAGGTATTCCCTTCCAGGTCACCACTTTGGACCAGATTCTACCTCCTGATCCCAAGTCAGTTATACTGTTCCTATAATCCACTCATCTAACAAAAGTACTACCTTTGAACACATGAGACTTTTGAAGAATGTTTTAATTTCAACCATAACATGCCCTAAAGCACAGTTCAGACTAGCCGTATTTCAATAGCTTGGTAGCCACATATGGGAAGTGCAGAACTAGAAGACTCCAAAGCATCTTGATGGAGGAGAACATCTACTCAGGAAGACTTCCTGGAGGCATCATAATAGCTCAGCTGAGAGGAATTATGAACTAGAAAAATAACACACAAGTGGAAGAAATGGGTCATTCTAGAAACAAAGCAGTTATGGAGGGCCTTGGGAACTGAACTGACTGAGGAGGATGCAGGATGACATCACTGGGAGAAGAGGAGAGTATCATAACACCATTCTCATCCTCAACAGAAGTACTGATTTGGAAACAAAGAACATTAAGGTTTAAACATTTTACTCTGTGAAGCCAGCAGACATAGACACTCAAATGTTGGTTCCAAAGTTCTTCCAAGAGCAGGTATCATCATCACAAACTTTCCCTTTCAAGTGTAGAAAGAGACTTTGCTACATTGATAAGTTTCCAAAATTCAGAATCAGATGACAAGGTAGGGACCTTGAGCTATTAGTCTTTAATTTTAACAGGCAAATAGGAAATCTTATATAAAGAGATAAATAACTTATCCAGAATCATAAAGACAACACGAGAAAAATCTTAACTCTTTAGCATATAGAGAAAAAGCAAAGGAAGAGGGGGAAGTAAAAACATATGAAAGATAATTTTTATAGGTCTATCATAACCTCTCTCCCCAAAACCTACTTTTAAGGTAGTCTTCCATCTTAAACCATTTCTGTGAAAACAAATGGCTCAGTTTCATTTAAGGTTATTTAAAACCTCTTAAATAACCTGTCAGAGAATAGGAGTAGGGACAATAATCTGCATATTCTCTTTGCAATCTAATGTCCTACAGAGAACCACTGTCAGTCTGTTTTTTATTTATAAACAATGAAGAAGGAATTGTCCCAAAGTGGTCTTAATAACTGACAAAGGCTTTATGTAGTCTTTTGAAATAATTATTAAAGGCAAGGGAGAGAGTGCTTCAAACCACAAGTGCCCAAAGGCTTTAGAATTCTGAGAAATGCATCCGGGGACCCTCCCTTCCATCCACTGAGATCCACAGGTATCTGCCCAGCTCAATCAGAAGGTGTGGATGCCACCAAATAGCAGTGAGGCATGCAGAGAATCACGCTGCTTCCAATTATGGAAAACTTGATTTTGCCCAGAGTCTAGGTGGGCTATTCAGGAAGACTCTGTCCTAATGCAACTACTTGTACCACCCCATCATGCTAAGAGGAAACTAAACCTTGCTTCATTTTTAATGACTTTTTTTTATATCTAATTGTAGATGTCCCACCTCTTTCCTTTTTAGGAAGCAGATAAATGTCCCACCTCTTTCATTTTTAGGAAGCAGATATCAACAATAGCCTCATAATTATCTTATTGTCACTTCAAATAATACAATCTTTGAAGCCTAATTCTTTCCCAATATATCAATGCCATTTATCAGAAAGGACAGGCTCTTTTAAAATGTGAAGGATAACAGAAAAATAATGAGATGTAGCAAATTAGTCAAGTATCTTGTATGTGAAAGATCTTTTGAGGCATTTACTAAACATTCTCTAATAGCCAGGAATTTCAATGGCAATGTCAAGTGCCTTTTGTTGCTCTCAAATGATATGGTTCCGTTAATTAGATTTTTCCATAATCCCAGGTTAATCCTATTGAGAATTACTGACGTGAATTTCTACTGGCCTCACAGAAACATCTATTGTTCCAGTCATATTTCTGGAGAAAGAAGTAACTCATTTTTAAATTAATACCAGAATTATTACTATTAGGATATTCCTCTCCTACCATCCTCCCTCTGACCGAAATGACAATTTCCCTTCCTTTGGAATATATTTTCCTCTTCTAAAATTTAATCATGGTATTTTCAGTAATTTTTTGCCCTTGATTAGATCTTCTTCTTCCCTGGGTTATATTAATTATGTAAGATTTTGGATGATACTTAACTCCTCACTGAATTCCTTCTGACCAGAGACAGTAGAGTCCAGAACTGATGTTATTTCTGCCCTTATGGAACTAAATATATAAACTAGTGTTTCTCCATCTGGACTGAGCATCAGAATCAACAAGGAAGCTTTGTACACTTCGCTGTGCTTACCTTACACCAAATAAAATCATTGGAACCCAGAATACAATATATACATAGTTTCCAGATGATTCCAACGTACGTCCAAAATTGAGATACAGTGCTTTACAGTGATACTGTCCAACAGGGTAGCAGCCAGATACCTGTGGCTTTGGAGTTTTAAATTAAATTTAGTTTTAGCACAAAGTTTCTCCATATGCTAATCACATTTGAAATTCTCAGTATGCTCCTCTCATTCTAAGTGGTTTTTTCCATCACTGCAAAAAGTTCTATTAGCCAGTGCTTAAACTCATCATCTGAACCATAAAGCATTTGCATGATGATAGAAGGTATACAAAGAACACTGCACTAAGCATTCAAAGACTTGACACTAACTTACTGTGTAAGGTCCAATAATCTTTTTTTTAAGAGAATAAAACAATACAAAGCAAAACAGAACAAAGCAAATCAGAACAGAACAATGCAAGTAACATACGACCTCACAACAAGACAACAGAAAATCAACAGTGGCTACCATAAGGCCTGTTTTCTTTGTAATAGTTGTCTATACCTTCACACACAATACCATCACACAAAACAAAATAGTGTAAAACCAATCGAAACAATAGAATAAGAGCACTATGAGACTTCAAAACAAGACAATAGGAAATCAACAATGGCTTCCCTAGTGTCTCTTGTTCTCTTCAAAATAGCTGTCCATACCCTCATACACAGTGAAATCAAATAAGAAAACAGATTAAAACCAATCAAAACAAACGAATGAAAGTATTACAGGACTTCAAAACCAGATAACAGGAAATGGGCAATGGTTACTATGTCTCTTTTTTTTCAAAATAGCTGTTCATACCATCACACATAATAAAACCAAACAAAACAGAACAGAGTAAAACAGATTAAACACAAGTATGAAAGCATTATAGGACTACAAAATGAAATAATAGGAAACAAGCCATGATTACCATAATACATCCTATTATGTTCAAACTAGCTGCCCATACCATCTGACACCATAAAATCTAACAAAACAAGACAGAACATAGCCAAACCTAAGAAAATTGTGAAAACATTACAAAAGTTCAAGACAGGACATTAAGAAATTAAGATTGGTTACTACCTTCTCCTCCTAGGTGTTTCCTCCCCTATCACTTTTATAGTATCTATTGTGTTTTTGGATCCCACTAAGCCATGTTTTTTATATTAGTGCTCACCCATACTAGTTCAAACTGTTTCACCCATGAACATGATCTCCAGTTGCCACCAAAGAACCTCAAGATTATCTGTCTTCTTTAGATATGTTTAGGAATTCTTTCATTATGTTTTTCATTTCTTCTTTCACTTGAGATATTATTTCTGATCTGATTACTTTTACACTCT
>RJWT010029857.1:0-14797 GCA_004365215.1 Cuniculus paca | reverse complement strand
AAATAAATAAATAAATAAATAAATAAGTTAATTTTTAAAAAACATATCCAGGTGAACAAAGCACACAAGATGCACCGCCACACTTACAGAGCTCATGGCCAGATTAACCCATGCAGAAGCTCCCCCTGCCACATTGAGATGATCCTTACTGAAAAGGAACAGACTGTTCCTAAACCGGAGGAGGAAGTTGTGCCAAAGAAAAAGATATCCCAGAAGAAACTGAAGAAACAAAAACTGATGGAATGGGAATAAATTACACATAAAATAAATGCAAATAAAATTAATGTTGTTTGCCAAAAAATATGTATATAACCAGTCAATGAAATTGAAGATATAATTAAAATCCTACCAATGAAGAAAAGTCCAGGCCTGACAGAGTGACTGATGAATTCTGCAAGAAATTTACAGAAGACCTAATACTGCTATTCCTCAAACTCTTACATGAAATTGAAAAGGAAACAATAGTCTCTAACTCATTCCTGGAGGCAGGTATTACCCTGATCCCAAAACAAGACAAAGACAACCAAAAAAGACAACTACAGGCCCATCTCCCTATGAACATAGATGCAAAAATCTCTAATAAGATATTGGTAAACAGAACACAGCAAATCATCAAGAATATTATATATCATGACCAAGTAGGGTTCATCTCAGGGATACAAGGATGGTTCAACATATGTAAATCAATAAATGTAACACACTCTATCAACATTCCTGGAAGCAAGCATTACCCTGATACTAAAACCAGAGAATGAGCCAACCAAAAAAGAGAATTACAGGTCAATATCCATAATGAACACAGATGAAAAAATCCTCAATAAGATAACTGGCAAATAGAATGCAGTAATATTATACACTATGACCAAATAGGATTCATCCCAGGAATGCAGGATGGTTTAACATACACAAATCAATAAATGTAATACACCATATCAACAGAGCCAAGGGCAAAAACCATATGATCATCTCAACAGATGCAGAAAAAGCATTTGACAAATCCAACACCCATTCATGATAAAAGAAAACAAAACAAAAATAACTACAGAAAATTGGAATAGAAAGTTTTTATCTGAATCTGATAAAAAGCCATCTATGACAAACCAACAACAAACAACATACTCAATGGACAAAAAATTGAAAGCTTTCGCTCTAAAATCAGGAACAAGACAAGGATGTCCACAGTCACCATTCCTATTCAATATAGTTCTGGAAACATTAGGCAGCACAATTAGACAAGAAAAAGAAATAAAATAAATAAGAATAGGAAAGGAAGAAGTTAACTCATCATTGTTTGTGAATGACATGGTACTTGACATAGAAGATCCACAAACTCCACAAAAAGACTTCTAGATTTAATAACCAAATTCAGTAGTGTAACTGGATACAAAATCAACACTCAAAAATCAGTAGCCTTTCTGTTCACAAATATCGAACTCACTGCGAAAAAAATTAAGGAAACAACACCTTTCACAATAGCATTCAAAAATGAAATACCTAGAAATTAATCTAATGAAGAAAGTAAAAGACCTCTCCATTGAAAACTACAGTACTCAGAAAAAGGAAATTGAAGAGGATATCAGAAAATGGAAAGATATTTCTTGCTCTTGGGTAGGAAAAACCAATAGAGTGAAAATGATCAGTTTTCCAAAATTGTTATACATATTTAAAGCAATCCTGATCCAAATTTCAACAACATATCTCACAGAATGAAAGAAAACAATCTTAAAATTCATTTGGAACCAGAATATATCTAGAATAGCAAAAGCAATTTTGAGCAACAAAGGTGAGGCAGATGGCATTACAATCTCTGACTTGAAACCATACTACAAAGCTACTGTGATAAAAAAATAATAACAGCATGGTACTGGGAAAAAAATTAAAAAATAAAAATAAAAAAACTGACCAGAAGATCAATGGAACAGATTAAAAGATGCAGAAACAACTCCAGATATACTCAGCCACCTTATCTTTGACAAAGGACTCACTGGGAGAAAGATAACCTCTTTAATAAATGGTGCTGGAGAAATTGGCTTTCCACATGCCAAGGATTAAAACTAGACCCATATCTTTCACCATGTACTAACCTAAAATTGAAATGGATCAATTTAATATTAAATATTAAAACAAAAAACCTAGACCTGCTGGAAGATAGAATAGGTAGAACTCTTGAAGACATTCATGTGGGAAAGACTTTATGAACAAAATTCCAATTGTGTAGGAACTATCACGAAGAATCAACAACAGCAATCTCATATTATTAAAAGCTTTTGCACAGCAAGAGAAACTACCAACAGAATGAAGAAGCAATGCACAGTGTGGGAAAAAATATTTTTCAGGTATTCCTCAGACAAATGACTACTATCTAGAATATACAAAAAACTTGAAAAAACTCACCACCCTTCAGTTTAAAGACTCAATCCAAAAATGTGCATCTGAAATGAATAGACACCTCTCAAATTGAGAAGTAGAAACAGCAAATAAATATGTCAAAAAATGTTCAACATCACTGGTCATTTGAGAGATACAAACTAAAATAATACTGAGATTTCATCTCACTCCAGAAAGAATGGCTAGTGTCAAGAAATCAGTCAATAACAAATGCTGACGGGGCTCTCCACTGTTGGTGAGTATGTAGACTGATGCAACCACTGTAGAAATCAGTGTGAAGAGTCCTCAAAAAATGAGGACTAAAGGTCTCATCTGACCCAGCTACTCCCCTTCTTGGTATCTTCCAAAAGAATTAAAGGCATCACACCACAGTCATATATGCACACCCATGTTTATAGTGACACACTTTATAATACCTAAATCATAGAAACAGCCCAAATGACCATCAACTAATGAATGGATAAAGAAGTGTTTTTTTACACAACAAAGTGCTGCTCTACCATAAAGAAAAATAAACTTGAGACATTTCTAGGTAAATGCATGCACCTTAAGACCATACATACTCTTAAGTGAAATAAATTGGATGCACATGTGTGAATATCACATTGTTTCTCTGATGTGAGAAACTGAAAGTGTAAAAAAGGACCAAAATGTATGAAAGATATGATGAAATAGGAAGAAAAATGTTCAAATGGGGAGGGGAACAAGGCAAGGTGGAAGGGGAAAGAAAAAATGAGAAAAGAAGACAAAAATGGAAAAAGCTTTTGTAAATAGGGAGGGAAAGAGGGATTGAAGGGAGGGTAGAGGAATGGGAAGAAAATAAGCATCTAGATATATCCTGTACAGGTACAAATTTCCTATGATGAATGTGATCACTATGTATATCTAAAATGTACCAATAAACTTAATTAATTTTTAAAAAAGAAAACTTTAGGGACTCCAAAGAAAATAACTATGAGCCTGTGTTGTGAAGCTGGCCCCTTGGAATGAGAATAGGGTGGCTTTACTTGGTTTAACCTGAGGGGCCCTGGCAAAGCTGCTCTGTCCCTAGTGTTCTTCTTACCATCTTTAGGCTAGCACCAACTTTTAGGTTCAGGGGTTCTTCAAAACTTCTCAGCACGCAGCATTAACACTTGATCTCTGTGGTGGTTTTATGGCTCACAAACAGCTTTCACCTTCACTGAGTCATTTGGTTCTCACTTTGACAAAAATCAAGGTTTTATTCCTGCTAAGTATTGTGAAGACTAGAATATATCACTCTAAAATGTACCTCTTTTGCATAAGGATTGTTAAGAAGAATAAGATTCAGGAAAACTCTCCGCCCTTCCTTTATTTACCTAAAAGCAGAACACAGATTTACAGAGATAAAAGGTGTCCTGCTCACTCCTTGCCTCCATCACTACCACCAGGATGGGCAAAGGGCAACCACTGGAGACAACAGACCTCATCTATCTGGAGATGGCACCAGAGTAATCTACATGAACAAGCCTTACTAACTCTCCTTTATCCACATTTATTTTCTTCCCCTCTCCCCAATTTTCTGCCCCTAGAGATTCAAAGTCCTTCTTCTTTCTTTCATCACATCCTTAAAATGTTATTTTCTTTATTGAAGATGCTACATAAAATAGAATTCAAAACCACCTCTGAGAATTACTCATTCCCTGCATGTCTCCTATATGCATATGAAATATACATGTTAAAAAACTTCTTTTATTCCTCTCTTTTTTACATTTCAACTAATAATATATAATAATTGAAGAAAATATTTTTCCTCCCAAAAGTATCAAGTAATAGAATGGAAATGCTCTAGTCAGAGTTTGTTTCTCATACTCAAGTAACATTTGGACATGCTTTCAAGAAAAATAAACAAAATTCCTACTTTGATTTCTTTCTGTTATGTTTTCTAAGTAAGTAAAAACATAAACTTGGTACAAAATCTTTGAGTTTAATGTCCCTTCCTAGTTATAAATGAAAAGCTATAAATTAAATAAAATATAAATATATTTATATAATTAGAGTTAATAAAATTAATTTAATGATAGCTGATGCTGGTATGCTGAAAGTAAGTTGTTAGTCAAAAGCTACATTTATTTTGCCTCCATTGTTTACCCCACTATGTGTCCTGGAATCACTCAAGTTTTGTATTCTGTCTCTTTATTTTGTGATGCATGAAAATTGTACACTAAGCCTGATGGTCATTGTAGACCATAAGGATCTCCATTCCCAAGTTTAAAGAATGTGCCAGATAATCTTGATTTTCAATTTGACTTGATTAAGAAAATCCTGAAGATGCAATTGAACTATGAGGGCACTTAACTTCATCAATTGTTTAATCCATTGATGAGGTAATAAAAGGTGAGGGCCTAGTTCAAGGGTGTGTGTCATAGGGGCATGATATCTGGCCCCTGGGTCCTTTCCCTCTGGCTCTTTCTCTGATCTCTGCTTCCTGAATGTCATGAGTTGAAGAACTTTTCTCCACCATGCCTTTCTGCCATGATGTTTCTGCCTTGGAGTCAGTCAACTATGGACTGAAACCTCTGGAACTGGGAGCCGAAAGTAAATCTCTCTTCCTTTAGGTTGTAGTGTCAAGTATTTTGTCCCAGCAATAGAAAAGCTGTCTAATCCAAAAATGTCACCAGAACTTAACAATTTATATAGGATGCAATTGAAAATAACAACATCAAAGTACCTTCCTTTAACTGACATCTGTTCACAAAGCCCTATGAGGAGATGGACACAGCACATACACATCTTCCCTTATACACAGAAGTGAGATGGCTTTCTAGTGATTGATCATTGGCCAGAGTTTTTGAGTTACAAGAGCTACTAGATATTTTTTTTTTTTTTTGCAGCACCGGGGATTGAACTCACGACCTTGCACTTTCCGGGCAGGCACTTAGACCGCTGAGCTAGATCCCCAGCCCTAGATGTTTCTTTTATAAAAAAGTCACTATTGGCAGCACATTTCAGTGACACAAAATGTGTCACAAAACATATGTAACATATTCAGCCTGCTTATGAAACTCAATCTCTCATTGCAGTTAAGAATGACAACTGTGTTCAAGTAGATAGATAAAGTGACTGCATTCAAAGACAAACTAAAATTATGGGGGCAACAACTGAATTTTGGAGTTTTAGAGATTTTGAAGGAGACTGAATCAAGGCCTTCTTTCTCCCAGCTTGTACATGATAACTATCTTAGTTTTGAAAGAGTCTGAGCATAACTTCCTGCTATGGTTTGGGTTTGGATGTCCCCCCAAAGCCTCTTGCAGTCATGGAGGCAGCTGAATCTAGTGTTTGTGATTAGTTTATTGTCTAGCACTGCAATTGGCAGTGTGAGTGCTGCACCCACTCAGGGGCAGGTAGCCAGCATACAACATAAGGGAGAGAAGGAGTTGTGCTTTTCCCTTTTTGCCCTTTTCACTCTTGTCACTTGTGGCTTCCATGAACAGTTTCCCCTTAGCCATGTCACCCTGCCTTAGAACCAGCTGAGTATGGGCTGAAACTTCCAAAAACTGTAAGCTAAATAAACCTTTCCTTCCTTCACTTTGGGTGTTGAATATTTTGTCCCAGCAATGAGAGACAAGTAACCAAGACACTTCCTAATCTCAAAAGATCTCTGAACTGTGAAGGAATGTGTCTGTGACCCATTTGTAAATGAGCAAAGCAATCTGACATCATACTAGAAGAGGATAAACTGTTTGAGATCACAAAAGATGATGGCCTTAAAAGTATGTTTGAGACAACTTCAAATCTTCATACTTTCTGGATTAAAGTCAAGGCAGAATATCTTGAGACTTTCACAAAAATACTGAAAAGCCTACTTCCCTTTCCAATGTGTGTTTTTTGAGAAGCAATGACAGCAACCAAAATGAGATTATACAATGTACTGGACATAAGCCACATACTTTGGGTGCCACTGTCTCCCATCACCCCCATGTGGAACTGTCTACTTGCACGAAAACAAGCTCAGTGTTCCCATTAATTCTGCATTATGCATGAATTGTATAATTATTTCATTTTATATTACGATGTAATAATAATAGAAATACAGTGTATAATAAATGCAATGTTCTTGACCACCCCCACCCTAGTCCATGAAAAAACTGTCTTCCACAAAACTGGTACCTGGTGCCAAAAAGCTAGGGGACCATTGATCTAATACATATCTTTTAAGTGCTTAGCCACGAATCTCCAAACTTTTGGCTTGTCTGGCTACATAGAAATTATAATAGATAATATTATATATTATATATATGACAAAACTTTTTGTATACTTTTTCATAGTAACATTTATAAAGGGCAACATAAACTGGTGGAGAATAGTGGGTACAGGAGGTAGAGTCAGCAAAGTACTGTGCCCTCATGTAGTCTGTGCTCAAAGGACTATGTTCTCCCTGTATTCTGTGCCCTCACAATAGAATCATGAAAAACTAATACCCTATAAACCCAGGACTTGGGAGACTGAGGCAAGAGGATCAGAAGTTCAAGGCTAACCTGAGCTACACAGGAAGTTTAAGGCCAGCCTGGACCCCATAGTGACACCCTGTCTTAAAGGAACAAATCAAAATAAAAATCATGTAATAGGTACCGTGGTGCATGTCTGTAATCCCAGCTTCTTGGGAAACTGAGGTAGAAGGATTGAAAGCTCAAAGTCAGTATGGGAAGTTTAGCAACACCCTGTCTCAAAATTAAAAATAATAAGGGTTGAGGATGTAGCTGAGCATTCTCAGGTTTTATACCTAATACCACAAGGGATGGGGGGAGAAAAAGAAAAAGAACCACATAATAATGTTAAAAAGGTTGTTACCTGTGGGGTCTCGTTACAAGTTGTCCAGGGCTTCAGTGGCCCATGGACTGTGAATTGGACATATCTTCTTTAGACTCAAATGGGAAGGGGGTCCTTTTTCTATACAACCTCACCAGCATTGTTAATATCTCATTTTTGATGACAGTCATTCTTTTTGGAGTAAGATGGAATCTTAATGTTGTTTTAATTTACTCTCTAATGCCCAGTATACCTGAATTTACTCTCTAATGCTCAGTATACCTGAATCTTTTTTCATATATTTATTTGTCATTGGTACTTCTGAAAAAACATCTATTCATTTAAGTCCCTCATTTTTTTGGTTGAGTCCTTTACTTGAGAAGTCTAGTTTTGTTTTGTTTTGTTTTTTAGCTCTTTATATATTCTACATGTTAGTCCTCTGTCTGAGAAATAGCTGGCAAAAAGTGTTTCCCATTTTTTAGGTTGTCTCTTCACTCTGTTGGTTGTTTCTTTCACTGTGCACAAGTTTTTATTTTGATGTGATCCTGTCTTAGTTACTCTTCTTTTGTTGCTGGAACAAAATGCCTGACACTCAAAGTTAGAGAAGGAAAGTTTATTTAGCTCACAGTTTGTGAAGGTTTTGGTTCATAATCAACTGGCTCCAAGGCAGAATGGCACATGGCAGAGAGGTAACAGTTCTTGACAACTGGGGTAACAGGGGACAGCAAAAGCAGCAAGAGTAAAAGGGTAAACAACTCTTTCTGCTCCCTTTATCTTATCCATACTTCTTGGATTAGGGTGGTGCCAACCCAATCAGTGGGCTGATTCAACCATCACTTACTTTTAGTCCCAGCACACTTAATCCCAGCGTTGCACTAAAAATCAATCACAAACTAGATTCAGCTGCCTCTGAAAAAGAACCATTTAAAACTACACAAGGCCTTGGGGGAACATCTAGACATTCTGCTCCTGACACACACACCCCTCCCCCCCCACCAAAGCCTCATGCTCATTCCTTTATGCAAAAGGTAAATTATTTAGTCCTTCTCTAAGAGTTGCCAAAGTCCTAGCAGTTTCAGAATTGCTGAAAAGTCCAAGTCCCAAGTCTCCTCTGAGATGTAAGGCAAATTCTTAGCTGTGAGCTCCTGTAAAAATGAAAACAAAGTTAAACATTTCCATAGAACAAAATAGACATTTCCATTCCAAAAGGTACAAACAGGGGGATACAAAGCAATGGGACCACAGCAAGTCCAAAACCCAGCAGGTCAAACACTAAGTCCTGTAACTCCATATGCAACATTCAAGGTAATCTGTGGCAAGTTGTGAACTCCAAAGGGCTTGAGTTGTTCCAGCCCTATGGCACTTTCAGTGATTTGTAGCTCTCATGCCTTGTCTCTTGGGCCTGCTTTGCTCTCTCCTTGCAGCTTTCCTTAGATGTTTCTGACTCCTTCAAACTTCGGGGGTCCACAGCAACTTTGGCTTCACACTCACAGATTCATACACTGCCCTCTCAGGGGCACACTGCCTGACCTCCCAGACCTTCTGAAATCCAGGTGGAAGCCTTCCTAACCCCACAACTCTTGCATTTTGCATAGGCCTAAAATCAGTACCATGTAGATGATGCCAAGTTCTGCTGCCAACTGGAGCAATAGCCAGACTTCCCTCTCTTTTGACTGTAGGGGTCAAGTAGCTAGATCACTGAATACTCTGAATCAAATTCTGAGGAAAAAAATTCCTAGACTGCAGCCATTCCGGGACATGGTGCTCTGCAGTTTTCTTCTCAAAGCAGTCTTTCACTTTTGCAGTTTTGAAGCTGCAAAGGGTGGAGTCCTGCTTCTTCTTTTGATGCCCTCGAGCCATCTATTCTATTCTTCTAGTCCTTTTCAGAAGTCAAGATCTCCTCTGCTCTTTTTTTGTTGCCCACAGCTTTACTGGCCAAACTCACAATATTTTAAATCATCCTACTGAAATCTCTGTTCTTGATTCTCAACATAAGTCTGGCTAACAGTCCCCAACAGTAGCCATGCCGCTTCAACATTCAACTGCCTTGAAATTTCTTCTACCAGTTTAATTAGTCTGCTCCCTTTCATCTTAGTCTTAGGCAAAGTCTCCAGACGTTAGAAAAATGCAGACAAACTTTGTGCCAAGCCATAAAACACATATTCTGGAGTCCAATAGCCACTGCAGTCCTTCTCAGTAGAAATCTGTGGAACACTTCCAGGAGAATAAAGAAGAGGGGAAAGAGAAGAGGAAGTGGAGGTAAAAACATTTAAGAAGTGTCATGTATGTGGTGTACCAAATACTCACAATGAATGTAAAAATTATGTTTTAAACATGAGCTAAAAATAATAGCAATAATATTGAAAATGGGAAAAAAGAATTTAGAGATGGAATGCAGTGGGTAAGGAGGGAAAGAAAATTTAAAAAGAATCAAGATGTGCTATGTGTATGCATGTATTCCCTAAGGTGTATGTAAACTTCATGTACTACAAACATGTGCTAATATATTTAAAAAAGAATAATGTGTCTTGTACACTCATAAATATTTTAAAATTTAAATATTCGCCTTATATTTTGATCACACTTCATGGAATCACTGAAGACACTCTTAAGTTTGGTAATATCCTGGGTTTGGCATCTATTGACTGTCTTGATTCTAAGAATTTGTCCAATTTTCCCATTTCTCTATACATTGAGTAATTTTGAATCACAGTTGGGGACCTTTTATTACACTGTGTTGTTAGTCTTGTTACTATGTTCAGTAGAATGTTTTTTTAAGTTTTTTTTTTATTTTAAAGATAGTAAAACCCAACAAAACAAAACAAAACAAAACAAAACAGTATAAATCCAATCAAAACACAGCAGTGAAATTGGTACAGAACATCAAAGCAGGGTAATAGGAAAACAACAATGGCTACTATAGTATACCTTGTTATCTTCACAGTAGTTTTCCATTCCATCAGTTATAGCAAAATCAGACCAAAACAAAACAGAATAAAACCAATCAAAACAGAATATTGAGTAAAGCAAAAATAAAAAAAATAAGAATCAAACAAAACAGTGAAAACATTATTAGACTTCAAAAACAAGACAGAAAAAAATCCCCCATATTTGCCATATTGCATACTGTTATCCTTCCTATACATGCTCAAACTGTCAACCCCATGCCTATAAATTCAACCTAACAATATGATCCTTCAGTTGCTTTTTGTACCTCAGTTGCTATCAGCTCAGGTTGACCTCCAAACCATCCAGTGGCTTATGGGGTGAGAGGGTTTGGTGATTTTCAGCTTATATGCCAGTAGGCTTACAGGAGGCACTGACTTTTCTCTTCCTGGGTCCCACTTGGTCTGCACAGCTTACCAGAAAGGCTGGCCAGTTGGATCATTGATCAGCTCCTCCCAGTCCCAGCATGGCTGATTCTCGGGAGTTGCTGACTTTTCTTTCTCTTCCTGGGTCCCACATGATCTGCACGGCTTATCAGAAAGGCTGGCTAGTTGAATTGTTGATCAATTCCTCCCAGTCCCAGCATGGCTGATTCTTGGGAGTTGCCATCTGACTTTTCTTTCTCTTCCTGGGTCCCACATGGTCTCCAAAATTTCTTTATTGTAGTCTTAACCACATACAGTATCTGAGAGAGCAAACACTGAGTTATAGATTTTTTGGATAGGAAAAACAATAATGTATAATTGAATCTAAAATATTTGTTCAAGATGGGAAAAATGCATAGACTAGAATGTTTGTTGTGAATTATACCTTTTAATTTTTATTTTTACATTTAATGGAGTACAATATAATATTTCAATAATGTATACAATGTATAATAATCAGATCAGTATAACTGGTATATCCATCATCTGAACTATTTAATATTTCTTTGTGTAGGGAACATTCAAAATCTGTATTTTGAAGTATTTAGTTAAAGACTAACAACCATAATTTTCCTACTGTGCTATGTAACTTAATTTGTTTGTTTGTTTTTGAGACAGAGTCACACTGTATAGTTCAGGCTGACCTTGAACTCACTTATGTAGCCCAGGCTGGTTTTGAACTCACAGTGATTTTCCTGCCTTGGCCTCCTGAGTGCTGGGAATATAGGCATGTTCCACTATTCCCAGCTATGCTATACTACTTTAGAAGTTACTGCTCCAATGCATTTGCACCCCTGTTCCCATTAACCATCCTCTATTACACCCCCTTTCCCAGCATCCATAATCGCTATTTCACTCTTTACTTCTATGAGATCAAATTCTTTAGATTCCACAGATAAATGAGAACATACAACATTTGTCTGTGTCTAACTCATTTTACTTAATATGCTCACCTATATTGATGCTAATGATAGGATTTCATTCTTTTCTGAGTGAATAATATTCCATTGTGTATACATACTACACTTTCTTTATCCATTCACACACTGATGGACACCTGCACTGATTCCATGTCTTGGCTATTGGAAATAGTGCTTCAATAGTGCACATTTTATATTGATCTTCTTTCTTTTGGATATATCTCCAGTGGTGGGATATATATGCTGAATCATATGACAGTTATATTTCTAGTTTTTTGAGTAATCTTTTGGAGACCTGTCTTAATATTTGGAACTGTCTTGAACTGTGATAATTTAATAAAAATTGTTGAACTGTTTGTTAAAATGACTGAATCTTATGGTATATAACTCATAACCTAATAAAATTGTTTTTCTTTAAAGAATATTTTGAAATAAAAACAGGACTGGCTCCTCCCCCCCATGTTGTGGAACCTGGCAACTGGCCTGACAGGAGGAATTCAGATGACTGGCTCCTCCCCACTACACTGGTGGGACCAGGTGACCAGGAGAATGCCAGCAGCACAGTAGGACTTGACTAGGGTGCACATGATGGACAGGCAGTACTAGCAGGGTGGAAAAGTCTGAAGTAACATTAACAATGAGCCAATGGGTGGTAAGTCAGGTGAACCAGGATTGTGCTTGGGGATAAAGACACATGGAATAGAAGTAGGCAGGTGGGGCCACTCCTTTTCTTTTTCTTTCTTTTATTTATTTTTATCTTTCTTTCTGATTTCCTTTTTTCTTCTTTAAAA
Source organism: Cuniculus paca (assembly GCA_004365215.1). Taxonomy (NCBI): domain Eukaryota; kingdom Metazoa; phylum Chordata; class Mammalia; order Rodentia; family Cuniculidae; genus Cuniculus; species Cuniculus paca. The sequence continues at coordinate 2,559 of RJWT010029857.1, read as the reverse complement.
TTGTCTCTTTTCAAAACAGCGGGGGAGAACTCCAGCCACAGAAAACTAATCCCATCCCCCAAACCTAGAAACTAAGTTCAGATAATCCCTTGCTTACTGCTTCATTCTTTTTTTTTCAGTCCTTTTCTCTAGTTTCCAAAGCTTATGTGATCATCCTTTATCCTGCCACCTTGCTTTTACTTCCTTTTCGGTTATCTTTGTTTTATCCACTACCCTTCGTAAATTCTCCCAGCACAGGGTAAAGCCACTCTACCAAGGGAAAACACTTTTCATAAAAACTCCTAATTTAATTATTGGTTCTGTTATATAACTGTAGATTTTGCTTCTGTGGCTTAAGGTACAAAATTAATAGCTATCCAACTTCATCAGATTTTACCCTGTGCTTGCTGCTTTTGTTATTGCTAACTATACTACTTTAGCTAGGATGTCATATCTGTTGTAATCAGTTGTTTTCCCTTCCCTAACAATACTGGGAAGCTCTGGGGTAATAACCTCAGCACAAACCAATATCAAAGGACTGGGGACTGAGTCAAACAGATACTAACATCTCACTGTTAATCAGTTGGAAAGGTGGGATCTTGGAACAGACACAAACCAAGAATCTCCTACACACAGAAGACATCCCTGAAGAGCAGACTTTCCTTGCAGAAGCCTTGTACTAGTGATATAGCTACCTACTACAAAAATTTACAAAGATCAACACAAAAAATAAAATAAAAAGTTCTGAAACAGAAAATTACAAGATAAAAAAAGAGAAAAAGAAAAAAGAAAGTAAAGAAAATGACAAGATGCTGAAGCAAAAGGCTATCTAAGACCTTCCAGGCCACCCAGAACAAGTCCAGGAGACATTGAGATAGAGGAAAATGGACAACACACACCTGAAGTTTCTGAAATGATAGCAACTGAAGTAAAGAAATAAATCCATGAGGCTATAGAGGAAATCAGATCAGAAATAATCTCTCAAGCAAAAACAGGAATGACAATTGTAATGAAGGAATTGCTCAGCAAATCTAGAGTAGGCAAAGACCAAAAAAATAGAGGAGTATAAAAAAATGATGGAAACATTGAATGAACAATAAGGGAAAGAAATAGAATGCATGAAACAGATTCAAACAGACATTCAGGAAATCAAAAATTTCCTTGAAAGCTGGCAAAACTGCTTGAGTGAAACTGAAGATAGACTTTCAGATATTGAAGACAGGATTGCAGCTAGTAAACATGAAAGTAAAGATCTCTTTAAAATAACAAGAGATCAGGAAATAACAATTCAACAGCTGCAAGATTATGCAAAGAAAATCAATGTAAGTTTTATGGTGTCAATTAGAAAGCAGCAGTCAAATGACATAAAAAGACTATTTGCAGAAGTAATACCAGAAAATTTCCCAAGCATGGGAACAGAATCTGACCTTCAGATAAATGAGGCATACAGCACTCCAAATAGCCATAGCCAAAATAAATCTACACCCTGACACATAATAATCAAGATCCCAGAAATTTAACTTAAGAACAGAATATTAAAAACTGTTAAAGAAAAGAAGTGGAGCACCTCTAAAAGAAAGCCCATTAGAATCATGGCCAACTTCTCGGCATAAATCCTCAAATCAAGAAAAGCTTGGAGTGAAGTATTTCAAGTCCTGAAAGAAAACAACTTCCAACTCAGTCTGATGTACACTGAAAAACTATCTTTCAAAATTAATGAAGAAGTAAGATACTTCCATGACAAAGAACAACTAAAGAAATTCATGACCACAAAACCAACCCTATAAAGAGTACTCAAAGATATTCTAGACAGAAATAAAAATGACCACAATTCCAAGAGCAACAGAAAGAAACCACAAGGCAGGCCAAGCAATGAAACACAGGGGAAAAGCAGGGAACCAACAGTAGGAAAACAACAAGACAAAGATGATCCAATACATATCAGTTATATAAATGCCTCACTTTACCAATCAAAAGAAACAGACTGGCAGAATAAATCAACAAACAAGATCCAAAAATGTGCTGTATACAAGAAACACATTTAACTCAAAAGGAAATTCATAGACTGACAAAGGATGGAAAACTATACTTCATTTAACAGAAACACAGAAAAGGAAGTGATAGCTATTCTGTTTGCAGACAATGTAAAGTTCAAACCAAGAATGATCAAAAGAGTTAAAGAAGGTCACTATATACTTGTTAGGGGAAAAATTCAAGAGAAAGAGATAACAACTATAAATATATATGCACCAAATATTGGAACACCCAACTATGTAAGACAAATATTAATAGATATGAAAAATCAAAGGAGCAATAACACAATTGTAATGGGAGACCTTAATAACCCATTGTCACAAAGACATAAATCAACTAGACAAAAAATCAGCAATAGAAAATGCTTAATTAAATGCAAAGGAATTGAAATTATTCCATGCATATTATCTGACCATAATGCAATGAAATTGGAAATTAGTGTCAAAATAAACTGCAAAAACACCATAAACACATGGAAATTAAACAACACTCTCCTGAATAACCAATGGGTCACAAATGAAATTAAGGAAGAAGGAGTCAGTGTCA